>JAHPZR010056075.1:70000-74495 GCA_019787425.1 Platygyra sinensis | reverse complement strand
ACCGAGCTGATATCGTTACAATGGTTTTTGAAGCACGAGCATGCGCTATGAGACCCTTGTAGCCAGATTCTGGCTACGCGTGCGTGGAGTTCCCCAGAGCTCTTGTCGCTGTCAGTCACGTGATAAAAGACAAGAGATCTGGAGTCGAGAATGACATGGTGTGTGTGGAGCTGGCGCTTAAAGGAGTGCTTTGCATCCACCTTGGCTCTAAAGGGCAGGCTACATAGGGCTTTTAGTCCTGTTGCCTGCCCGAAGACTATGTCTTGCTGATGAGGCCTAACAAGGCCGAAACAGCTGTCCATGGCTGCCACTGCCCGAGGGATATGGCTGTGCGCATGCGTAAGGTACTGGCCAGACCGTGGGGTTGGTGTTTGAGTGTGTCACTTGCTTTTATTGTTGTTTTAAAGTCACATGTAACTATTTCCTGTATTTCACGCGCAGTGTTAGAAAATTATGTAGGCCAATTAACTTGCACGTATTTCACTTGCAGTTCTTCATTGATTTTCAATGAAGAGGTATTCTTTTAACGCAGTGGGCGTGTCGTCCAAGTTAGCAAAGGCTAATAAAATAAACAATTCGTTTATTTCATGATAAATATATCCTTTAATTAATTAGAAAACAGCCTCAAGAAAATACGCGTGCTGACTGGTTAAAAATCGTGTTTCCATAACTCGATAGAGCACAGAACTAGCACGAGCTGTTGACGTAATGATGTCGCAAGCAAAGAAATTTACATTTTGATGATGAAAGTAAAGAACTTATCTCCTTGTTTTCCTCTCGTGAAAGTTTGGGAGAAATCGAGAAAGCTGTGGAAAACACTTGCTTACGGCTCGTGTTCCCACAGCGTGTCTCAGTCGCCCAAACTTTCATTTCGGGTTGCGAGTGAACAAATAGAGGCCAGGGTGCCGGGAGTCTGTTGCAGTAATAGATCAAGATGACGTCAAAAATGTGGTAAGAACCAAAAAGTGGCACACAAGGCGATAGCCGTGTGTGGTTACGGGATGGAATGTATTTGGAAAACTACCACCGGAAAAAGCGTTTTTATTTCAAAAACTTTCAACAAGGACTTCGAACGCAGGCCTTTGCCCACTCCGCATACTTTGACAAACACGACAAAAAGCCATGTGATCGTAATCTTGGTCCATACAATGAAAGAAATCTCACGGGTTGCTATGCGTAGCAAAAGAAATGTCATTGGTCCAAGGAGACTCACGCCGCTGTTGAACGTGACTCGATCGTCGCTATTCTCATGGAATGAAAACCTACAGGGAAAGCAGAAAATGAATTGCGATATCTACAAACCTGAAGAATAATGCTGGAAGTACAGATTTTGCCATCAGAGCAGTTCTGTGAGCTGCAAAAGCTTAGACGTGGCCTTAAATATTGCAGGAGTTGAAAAAGTAAGCTCGGAAAATTGGCAGGTGGCAGTCAACACTTGGAGGTAGGTCTAGTTTGAATGAATGAAAGAGCGTACGCGACGGTAGGAAGTTTGAGACTCTTCTGATGTTGAGAATTATTAAATCACTCTGATATGTCCGGAGCCACACTTATAGCTGTGATACAAGTTGGGGTTGTAGAGCTGCCAGCGCCGTTATGCTTTGCTCGTCTTGCTGTGACCCTGAAACGGAGTGGAAAATAACGCGTCGGAAAGCAAGGTTTTAGTGCTTAGTTTTAACTGATTTTAAAACTCGATTGCTTTGATGTTTCATTCCTGTGTCAACAATTATTTTGAGACTGAGAAAGTTTGAAATAAATTAATGTTATGAACATTATGTTTATCGGGCTTGTTATATTCGAGACAAAACACTGGTTCTTAATGTACCTTAAAGTCTAATGTTGGAGCCAGAATTTTGTTTTTTATTGTAATCTCGGTCGAAATAAATGCCGACTGAGACGCTCGAGTATTTTTTTCTGAGAGCCAATTTCTTTAAACACGAAACCGGTTTTTTTCTTCTGCTCTGCTTCTCGTAACCCAATCAGCTGGCATCGACAAAACTTTTTCGGATTTTTCCCTTCGGCCCAGTCACTTAAACTATTATATACATTCCTCTAATCTTTCCGGCCAATATTTAAAACACGGAGGAAAATCTCTTGTTAAGATGACGTCAATGTGGGTCTGGGTCCTCTGATTAGATCATAGGCGAGAACCAAATCAAAATGCGAGAATAACTTGATGTATTATATAAACTAAAATATTTATGGGCGTAGATTGATTGTTTTCATTCCAAAAGAGGTTTGCAACTCTAGAACAAAGCAGCATCAGTCCTGTCAAAACATTATTGCTCAATACCCTGAAAAGGTACAGCAAAAGATCCCGCTTTGGACCTTAAACACCCTAAGAGGAATCAAATCACTATTTTAATCCGTAACAAGTACGACGAGCTACCCGTTCGATTTTTTTATAGGAGTGTCCGCTCCGGGGGGAGAACCCTCAACCTTCACACCTCTCAAATACGGGCCAGGACGCATAAAAAACAGCTTAGAGAAGCGGAAAGCCAGAGGTGAGGGGTGGGGGTTGTGTGAGCCAAGTCGACAAGCACCTCGGAATTCCCGCTTCGCCGGTCCAACTGCATTGGACTCCCACTCAGTCCTCATTACCATTACTTACAGGATCTTCTCTGGGTCTTCACGTCTTTTCCTCCTGCCGTAAACAAGTGGCTGCTGGTTGGTTTGTTTACGAATCACGGTGAGTAAAATGCTAATTTGTGTACCCACATGTTACTCGTCCAACATCTGACACTGAAAAATGAGCCTTTGCTTGGCCGTTAGAGATCTGAGTTTGAAAATGATAAAAATATCGTCCAAATGTAAGACAGTTATTTCCCACGTGGGAGGGTTAAAAGCGTGTCGCAATTTCAGTGTTTTAGAGGCTTTTTGGACAATTTCAGCTTAACTTGACGCGTTGATTCAACAAGGGTCATTTTTTTTCATTGTTGTTTTTAGATTTTAGTCCATGTCAGAGCAGTCCTTGTTTAAACGGAGGAACATGCAATGTAGAGCACGATGGATACAGCTGTGACTGTTTGCCATTTCATTATGGTCGCCACTGTTACGGTAAACTCAAAACCAGACATTATACCTTGACCTGAGCATGCGCCATTTCGGACTATGACATATTAATGACTAATTTCCATGTAGTGTGGAGAACACAACCGCAGTGGCTAGTTTTTTGGTATCTTCTTTTGGAACTGAACGCTGTCGGTGCATATTTAGCCTGAGCAAGGTTTTAGACAAAAGGCGTACTGAACAGAGACACAGAAAAGTCGACATTCGAAGGTATAACATAAATTTATTTTTTACAAGGCGTAATCGTTCCCAGCACCGTGGGCATTGCTAAAACTCTCTATTATCAGATGCTGGCTCCGTGAGCTGGCAAGATGAAAAGAAAAGTAGCACTTTTTTCCAGTGGGTTCAAGATGGCTGGAGTTCAGCCAACAGGGTCTTTAAGGTATTCTCGGGATCCGGGATTTTGACCAAAATACGGTGCGGGAATCGGGAAAACAATAAATATCTTGACGGGATCCGGGATTTGATTGATCCCGGGAAGTGGACTTGCAAAAGTTTGGGCATTGGATATGGGATTTTTTCGTCTGTTTGTGTGGGAATTCGGGAAATTCGTCACGACCCAATAAACGTTCTAGTGACTAAAGCCGCTGGTGTCTCCTTTCAAACCAAACTGTAGAGTGTGCCTGGTTAATAGTTATCTAATTGAAACTGTGAGAGAGTATTTTGTTTCAACCAGATGCCAGAAAAGTCCGACCACGTGGTGTATGGCATACGAGTTAGTGCCTCCAAGCTCAATTGACTCAGTGCTCAGTCTCTTCAGACTCGGCTTCAAGGGTTGACAATTACTGTAATCTTGAGGGGATTTTTTCAACAGCTTATCCACTAGATGGCCCTAGATATGACAATTAGTGATGCCAGCTCTGCTACATTAACCGTTTTTGGTCTCGTTTATCTTGTGGCCACCAACGAGTCTAGTTCTATCGCCAGAACCTCGCGATCCACAAAGAGTTATTCAATGTTCCACTAAGCGGTGACGAACCCAAGGACCTGTTCAAGATCGCGAAGCACTTAAAAGCCTTCACTGGGTTAGCAGAAATCGCTAAGAGAAAAGGCCTCGGAGAAAAACCCGAGGTTATGATTGTCATACTCGTGCTCTTTCCATCATACCGAGGTCCAAAAGGCTATATCTTTTTTGCAGGAACCTTCACAATGTAAAAACACGCGTTAATTCAAAATATTAATCGAAGGGCCCAACCTACACCTTACATTAATTATCTTTGTAGAAATTAGACCTTTAATATATCATTTTTTGGGAAAGAAAAACGGGATTCAGGATAGTGATGAAGAAACTGAGCGGAGGGGGGGGGGGTGGGGGGGGGGGGGGGATACTCGTTAAAAGGAGCGGGATGCGGGATCAGGACTCCCCCGTACCACTTACAGACCCTGAGCCAATATCCAGCCATCTTGCCCTCACGCTTGGTCTGTAACC
>JAHPZR010056075.1:0-65000 GCA_019787425.1 Platygyra sinensis | reverse complement strand
GTTCTAGCTTTCAACCAGATGAAATAGAAGTCTTCCATGAAACAAACAACAACTAAAAATCTTTAACATCTGCAGCAGGAGCGTAACTAGCTTTTGCAGAGTTGTATAGGCCTAGCTAGGGTCTGCGGGATTATGCCGGCATAATTTTGAGCATATTACTATATCTGAAGTATCAGGCATAATGCTGGCATAATACTAATATTTTTGGAACATAATGCCTCTGTTTCTGAAAACTGTGAGAAGTGTATGCAAATTTTGCCAGCAACTCATTCTAGAATGTAACTTGATACCTTAAACACGTGCCCAATGCATTTTGCCAGGCTTCTGAGCTTGTATATAGTTCGTGGATTTGCATTATTGGCACTTGCTCATGAAATGTTTAACTGAATAATTATTGTCTAACATTTCTTTCAAAATTGAAAGACTGCGAATATTTATTAATAGGTATGAGCCTATGGGGGGTGGGGTGGAAGTGTCATTTTAGTCCGGCGTAATTTGAGCATTATACCTCCAGCCGAGCACATATTTGAGCATAATACCCTGGTTTCATGGGTGACACCCGAAAGCATAGTACTCTATTTTTGGAGCACAATCCGGCAGACCCTAGGCCTAGCAACGGGCCCGCATCCAGAGAGTGTTGACTGGGGGCAAGTATGTTCTTTGAGTATTTTTTCAGTAGACAACCTTAATTTTTTTTTCGCTTTCAGGTGATAAAATACTGTGTATTTCGACAGCTCCTAAATTCTAAATTCTAACTAACAAGGAATGGACAATTTTCACTCATAAAAGCACTGGTGTTTAACGATACATATACTATTGAGCGTGTGTCTGTCACCTTGCTAACCTTAACTCTCGAGTTGTTTTGTGAGCCTTGATGTTATCGTGACAGGATATCTGCGAGATTTCTGATGCAAAGTTATTTTACAAATTGCTGTTTCAGTGTTTCTTCGCGAACCAAGCATTTCTTCAGCTTTTTTTTATCAATTTAAACGTTTTTTTGGGGTTATCTCCGTTTCCAGGAAATATTCGAAGGGTCTCGCCGGGTTTGTCTCTAGTTAACAATTAGACTACGAGCCCGAGTTTTCTACGAGCAGATAGTCAACGAGGTGCAGCCGAGTTGACTATCGCTCGTAGAAAACGAGGGCGAGTAGTCTAATTGTTTTAGTATAAATTTACCGTAGTCTCATTGCATAAAAAGAAAAAAATGTCAAGTAACGCGTAGAAAAGAACTGTTTTATCATGTTCCATCAGGTTCAAACGTGATGCGTGATGTGCACTGATGCGTAACTGTTGACTATCAGCAGATAGTCGACGGTAATATAGCCAATCAAATTCACGAATTCACAATAGACTACGGTAAATTTATACTAATAGTTAATACTCTACATGTAGTGACGGTCTTAGAGACCCCTCCGGGAAGGGAATGTTTACTTAACAAAGTTTCAGTTTATGCCGGGATGCTCTACCCGAGATAAAAAGCGCTAAGCATATGGACCAAATCCGTCTTACGCTGCAAAACAACACAGTGAAAATACCAAGTTCTATGTAGTATATGCTAGAGCTTGGCAGCGAATATTTCATCAATTCCAGTTCAACGCCATCTTCTATTGCTCCCCTCTCCGCTAAACTCTCCTCCCATCTTCCTGCTATCCCTTTTTTTTCTCCCCCACCCTTTTCTTCCTTCCTTCCCCCCCCTTCTTCCCCATTTCCTTTTATATACCTCTCCTTTACTCCTCCTTCTCATCCTCCCCTCCCCCCTTGTCTTTCCCCCCTCCAAGATCTCCTTCTTTTTATCCTCCCTTTCGTTCATTTTACTCCCTCTTCTTTTTCCTACCTCCCTTCTCCCCTTCACCTCCCCCAGCGTTGTTACCGCTTTCGTTGCCATTCCCCTCCCCAGCGTTCTTTACCGCGCTTGCTTCCGCCAGCACCTCGCCCGCGTCTACCTTTTCCCCACCGCGCGCTGTGAGTCGCTCCTATGCGCCGATCACTGCGCCATTTCCCCTGCACTCACGGACCCCTCCCCGTCTTAGTGTACCTTGTCGCGCTCCCAATTCCCTTCCACCCCTTTGCGTCTGTCCGTTCTCACTCATCTCTCTCCACACTCTTCTGCTCTCTTACACACTTACACTCTTATCCACCCTCAGAGACTATTCTCGCCTCTATCTACCGTCTGCTTTCCCTCCCATCCCTCCCTCCCTGTACAGCCCGTGTTGTGAAAGTAGAAAATAAAAAAGTTGAGACTGAAAATTAGTGGTTATGGTTCTTTTTTTAAGAAAGAATAAAATTCAAAGAACGAACTTGAAAGATAAAAGAAGGAACTCCTGACATAGATTTGCGTTCATATTTTTTCAGCAGATTAACTAATGTTAAGTTATAAAGGAAACGAATGGCTCTTTGGGAAGTTACTTTCAGGAAGCCACAACTATAGTTTGCACTGTATATACTCTAACAGAGCTTCATGAAAATACGTATCGCAGGGATTTAAATGAAGCTGAATGAAGGGAATCAGTTTCTCAGTTATAAAGTACAAAACTCGTTATTAAAAGGAAAATTTTGTCAAAACAGGAGTAGGTGTGGATGAAGTTCAATTGAAAGCACGACCAGGTTTAAGTCTGTCGATCCCTGTTGATAACAACAGTATGATTCAGGTGATTTTTCTTGGGCTGAACGCCGTTCTCAGAATAAAAATTGACTCACGGACAAATTAAATATGAGTTCCCCAAAGAATGGCCTCAGGGTCTGTGTACAGTACTATACTTCAACCCTATGCATCGCGGGGAAGAGAGACTTTTGCGACTGGTTAGTCTGGGACTTGCGCAAAAACGATAAGAGAAAAAAAGTGCATGGCCGCTGTTAATCTTTTTAGACTGTCTACAAAATTAAATTTGGCATTGACCGAGGATTTCTCTTTCTTTCGAAACTTTTTACTTATGTGGAACTAAATATTCACCCTATTGCCTCACTCAACCGAGGACCGTGAGCAATCGAGGACGGTTTTCTAGAGGTAGTGCAACGAATATTGACTGTTTGTTTCGCGACACCGCAAAGACAACACAGCGTGAAAGCATATATAAAATGACAGGCTTGCAATTGTTTCGACGGTTGTCACATGAACGCAACAATGCCGATTGGTATTGTGGGTAGTAATAGTTTAGCGTTGTTTGATGAGGTTTCATGAAGGCTCTCGGTGTTTCAACAAGAAGGAAGGGCAAAGCATAAATACAAGAGTTAATGCTGTCTCCGGGTGGGTACTCCCAGAAATGTTGGTTGAGTTTGTGTGACCCTCTTCCAAAACCCCTACCCTATTTATGATCAAAATCTGTGAATTTTGTTACTTTTTTTATGACCTGACCAAATTTCAAATTCGATACCCTATTTATGACAGTAGCAGCTGGCACAGCTGCCCTAAACATAAGTTACGAAGGGTTTTTTTGTTGACGATCTTATTGATAATGATGAAAAAGTGTCTTCTTCCAAGAAACAGACCCCAATTCAAGACTAGAGTGCTAAAATCATACCCTATTTAATACCAAAATGGCCAAAATCGATACTCTGTTTATGACCAAAACGGCTGAAAAACCATACCCTCTGGGTCCACACAAACCTATATAGCCCATACAAGGGAGTACTACCCCGGTGCTGTTTCTTTTCATCACGCTGAAATACCCTGAACTTCACTCAACCAGCCGTAATTACCCTTGCCAATAATAACTTTCGAAGTTTTTCGCGATTTTTCGCGAAAAATTCTACGTCCCTGCGGAAAACCACTGGGAGCAGAACAATCTTGTTGAGTGGAAAGAGAGAAAATAAAGAAATTAAAAGAATGAGAAGTAACCTTTGTCTCTTTGTCATTTCTTTCGCGACCTTACACTTAACAGGAATGTAGGTAGCGGTTTTCCGTGTAAGGTCGCGAAAGAGATCATCAGATATGACAACATGCGAGAAAACAAAGGTTTAATTCTCGTTCTTTTCATTCCTTTATTCAGTACATCTGTAAAATTGATGTTAAAGGAGCACAGTCCCGGTAGAACGGTTTGAAAAGTTTCGCCTAAATTTTTCAATTTCGTTGTTTTTAATCCGTGTCAATCTTCTCCATCCTTAACTATCCTGGTTCCTTTATGGTTTATTATTATCTCTTAAGTGTTTTTCTATCTTTGTAAAGTATTATTTTCAGGCTTCCTTCAACGTAACGGTAATTTGGTCAAAATAACTCAAAATACCGTGACTCTGCTTTTACCGATCTACGACATCATCAGGGATAAGAAACATAGTCCGCGTAAGGCTTATATACAGATGTGAAGTAAAAACGTGTGAAAAGCGAAATAATACTGGGGGGGGGGGGGGGGTAAAATATATGACATAAATAATAAGGTACAAATAGAATGAACAAAAAACGAACAATATGATTTAAGGGCCGAGTGAAAAAAGTAAAACGAGTCTCTAAATATGCTGAAATAGTTATTAAACAATAAAAGATCCGCGAATTCGTTATATTCATCTTGAGAGTTGAGGGCACCCGTTATATTTTCGTATGTAAAACAGGCGTAGATTTGTGGGATCGTTTTCTAATACAATGGTCTTGATTTTGAAGCCTTTTTGGACTTGTTTTGGCACTTTGAAATGTGTTTCCTCATGCCGGGTGGAGTTATCATTGTTTAGGTGTTCTCTTACACGATCGTGTGTGGTGCTCCCGATGTAGTGTTGGTTGCAGTTGTTACACGTGATTTCATAAACAGAGTTGTCAAGTAAACACTATTTGGTGCTGGAGATAGGGCCGCAGATGGCCCTCGCGCATGACCGTTCCGTGTTGTCGTGATAGAGCTCGTCTCTTGGAGGGTGAATGATTTGTGCGTGACACGTACTGGTGTGCCCTCTTTTCGCAAGATGCTAGTGATCCTGTCGTTAAGTCGTGATAGGTGTTGGAGTCGCTGAGGTGAGCTAGGGGTACTTGTGAACCCCGCATGTCGGCCGAAACAGTCGAGAACAAAGTCAACTCAACTTGGAAAAACATCTGCCTACAGAACGATTTCCCACCTTATGTCCGGGATAGCTTCATCGCCGCAAACACTTTTTGACCTCTCCAGGTTCAATCACCACATCTAGACCCACAAAAATGGCCCAGATACTAAAGTACGACCCATTTTATCTACCACCAATGGACCAACCCAGTGCGTCTCATGGCTGCTAGCCAACGCATATTTTCCTATTCCAAACACTTGCTCCTCGCGGAATAAATCCCGATTTATCATTTATATTATGTCTCAATACTAAAAAGCTCCAAAAAGTGAACATGCCCAACCACTGACTACACACAGTAAAAACTACGACCACATGTTAAGACGCACGCATAAATCGCAGCAAAAGACCGTTGACCCAAAGGGCACAGGAAACTGCTCTGCCCCAGGACTATACAGTGACACAAATCCTAACAAAAAACAAACGCCACAACATGCCACCAAAAACAATAATAAATGCTAACGCCACGTCAAACACCATGCCAAACTAATGGGCAACGCTCCTCGTCATTAACCAAGTGAAATAAGTATATTTAACCTAATTAAAATGTAACCAAAAATGCAAATTTATGATAACGCAAATCCGCAGAGGCACTTCTGTCAATTTAAAGCAGATGTGAAATGCAAACAACATTTGGTGCTCTTAAAACTATATATAGTTTGCCAAGCTTTCTATTATTTGTTCTGCTTCCATACCAGTGACAGCTTGCCACTCAAGGAAAGTCCACAAAAAAAAATGTTTAAGCGTTAAACTACAGTCAATAAATTGTGCCTGACACAAATAATGTTTTAAGTTTGATTTAAACTGAAAGCTGAATCATTGATTAAAATTTTAACAACATTTATAGACATGGTTACCAAATGCAAAATAGAAAAGACCACAGTGTATCTACTATTTTTCTTATTTATTCAATTTTCAGCGATAGGAATGAGATTAGTCTTATCTCACGCATTGCTTGTCAAGTTCATTACTATGACTTGACAAAAAAGGTGGGTGCCAATGCTTGTTGGTGAGCTATAGCCATTTTTCATCTGACAGAGCTCAATATCAAGGCAAGTCTGTCATGTTTTCAGTATGCGCATGCACAAGGGTGTGATAAGTGACACTATAAACAAGGGCATAGCCAGGGGGGTCCTGAGGTGCCCTTGACCCCCCTTTGTAAGCCTTTTTGTAAGCAAACAACCTACAATATTCAGGTGACAATCTGATGAGTACCCTCTGTATGAGTCAGTGTGACCCCCCCTCTGAAAAATCCTGGCTAGTCGCTCATGATAAATTATGCACAGAAAGGATGCATGATCCAAATGTGAGGAATCAGCTTACTAGGGGTGAAGACAACAGTAAACCCTCATCAAGATGGCCAAAAACTCAGTCTTACCACTGTTAACAGACCATCCATTGATTTCCAAGTTTAGTGGCTCAGAGCAACTTTGATTTACACCTATCTCCAAATATAAAACTTTTTTTTGATGCTGTTGATCATTTTGCCATCATTGAATTTGCTAGAAAATATATCTAGTTCAAAAGTCACTCTTAGATGTCTCCTGTATTTGGGATTTCTCCTTATAGTTGCAGCTCCTTTGATTAAGTTGCCGGTGTGAACAGTCACTGGTTCATCCAGCAAAAACAGATTTTGTTTCCAGTGAGTTTGCTGTTGATCAGGTGCTGTTGATAAAGTAACATATTCTGCTGTATCTACGACAGGCACTCCTCCAAATGTCACCCTGAACCATGCACACAGCCCGTGAAGTGTTCCTTCTTTTATTATCAGAAATTCAAACATTTCTGACATCAGTTCAAGATTTTCCCTTGGAAAAGTTGACATATCAATATCCAGAAGAACTGCGCTTTGTGACAGACAATCTCCTGGATCAAGTTCATAATTATGCACGGGTCTGTGAAGGAATTCAGCCTTTGCTTTGTTCATAACAGGGGAGAAATCAAATCCATATTGATTTTTCCACACAGTAACCTTCTCTTCATAAATTTTTTTGGCAGAACAAGGTGCAATGAACAACTGTGCATTTGATGGCCAAATAACACCACTAGGCTTCAGCCATTTATCTCTGGCAAATAGAACTGAGTCAATCATAAATTCAAAAAGTAAAAAGGTTCCCATCCACTCTGACAAAATAACATCAACTTTCTCCGGTAGCTCTATATCTTCTACTTTTCCAATAACAACAGAAATTTTTCCCTGCAAATCATTTGTTTTTATGAGATCCGTGGTGACATTTCCAATATCGATGCTTCCTTCCACAGCATACACTTTGTTTGCGTGTGTATCACGAGCACAAAACAAGCTTAAAATCCCTGTACCACATCCCACATCTAGAATAGTTTTTCCAGCGAAAGCTTCGAGATGGCTGTTAATTGCTTTCCGATAAGCGAGAGTTCGCGATTTGTCATTTAGCATTTCCAAATGGAGTTTTAATTTGCCGTAGTCGCCAAAGTATTCTTCGTCTTGCCACTCATGATTTTCTTTGTGATACGAGGCATAATCCGTCTCGGTTACCACATAAGATGCGGGAATGTATCCACATAACCCATCCAATTCACCCCACCACCAATCGCTAGATGCCTCGCTTAGAATCACTAATTCGTCACCCTCGCTGAAAGTTAACTGAGTCTCGTCTCCAGCAGCGAAGTCCGATATGGCAAAGACTGTTTTTGGAGGTTGTTCCGTCATTCGTTTGTCTTGCACCGCAGAAACCGCGTCCATGATTGCAACCCGTATCGTAGTTTTTCGGCTCTCTCGGAACTCGGAAGGTTGAAGGACCCCGGAAGACTGAGCACGACCAAGACTTTTCGAGCCGGCGGTATGACAGCGGATTTTTCCATGACAATTTGTCCCTCATACATGAGGTATTTACCACATGGTCGCCATTTTGAAAATTGCATTGTCATTGGCGAGGCGAGCACGCCAATTTTTTCGTTTTCATCTTTAAAATGGACAGAATATTACGTTTAGGATCCGGTGGTATTCCTGGAGTTGGACAAGTAAGTCAATTTAATGTGAAGTATATATGAAATAATTCATATTTGAACTGCGGTTGTAGATGAAAGTGAAGAATGATTATCGCAGATTGGGCCTCATTGTGTATTTTATATCGTAAGCTTATTATTTCTGTGATCAGTTGTTCTCTTCTTTGCAAATACCTTTTAGATAGATAAATAAATAGATGTTTTATCTAAGTTACCATACCATTTCTTTTTATTCTGTTAATTTAGTGTTATACCAAACCAGTAAGCTTATTTACATGTACTGTATCCTCTGTCAGACGAAACATGCAGTTTTTGAAAAATTCCTCCTAGGATGGTGTAGGGAGTATTAAAAAAAAATTGATCAAAAGCTAATTGTTATTGCAGGCTCCACCAAGTGATGCACCTGTTGTAGACACAGCAGAACAGGTTTATATCTCATCACTTGCTCTATTAAAGGTATGTCTTCAATTCAGGGCTACTTTGTAGTTGTTTTGGGCAAGTTGATTGACTGTCTGTTACGGTGCTTCCACACAACCTGAAATTCAGTGTTGGGCAGTTGAGGTACGCAGCGAATCTTTACGTCCTTGTCATAATTGTCTTTAGAATCTGTATTCCCTAGGCTTTTAAGTGACACATTGGAGATATACCAGAGAAAACAATTGAAAAATGATGGTTCTTTCAGGGAAATGCGGCATGAATTTTTTGGCTCTTAATAGCATCATGGCCTTAAAATTCAATAATTTAAAAATTCATTCCTTTATGACAGTTTTGTCCCAGTGTTTAACTGGTAAAAAAAAACTGTTTTGTGTTTTTGAACTGTGTTTACAAATGATGATTTCTCATCTTTTCGTCATTTTTTTTTCTTATGCTCATCCACAGATGTTGAAACATGGTAAGTTGTGCTTTCTATTATTTCATTTTTGTTAAAAATTTGTTATTTATTAAGGTTAATGGATATGTTGTAATGGCTTCTTTTGACAGCATTGTATTGTCTTTTCTGTTTGCAGGAAGAGCTGGAGTTCCAATGGAAGTGATGGGTTTGATGTTAGGAGAGTTTGTCGATGACTATACTGTGCGAGTGATTGACGTGTTTGCAATGCCGCAGAGTGGAACGGTGAGACCACAATAAACAATCAATGTGTTGGTATAAAAGATACAGTACCGCCTGAAAGTATGGACCCATCAGGTCGCGGCAAAACCCCGTCTTTGCCGCGTGCTCCCACCTCGCGTCCACCGCGGGTGAAAATTTGTAGCACCGCGGTAAAGACGAGTGCGACCGCAACTTTAAAAATACCGCGGCAAAATAGACGAGGTAATACCTCGGGAAAGTAATGTATGTGAGTCGAGCGACATGTAGTAGAGTGGCAATTTTGATCACTGCTGCATGTAAACTCCATCATAATCCGGAATCAAGAAGCACGCTCGATCGGGAAAGTCGGATAGTTTACATGTAAATTCCTATCCTCTAGTTTGGTTCGCTCTTTCGAAATCAACGTGTGCCAACTTTAATAATATTTTTTAAGAACTCCAGGGTTTTGAAGGTCACTCGCCGGATTAGAACGGCAGCCGAATGAAGCGGTCTGCTGCTGCCGTAATCAGTCAACAACGCGTTGATACAGTGGTCGATACAGTACCATTAATCAGCGTTACATAACTACCACTTTCAGGTAAAACAAAACTGTTCGTGGTCCAGTTCGTTTTTTCTTTTATTTTAAAATCGACGCATTGAAAGTAGTAACGCAACTTCAAGACTTAATACATGTATAGGAATCAACAGAGGCCAGGAATGAGTGGAAATCAAACATGTAGCATCTTTGGAACAAGCGTATTTGGTCATATTTTGATTTCCGCCGCGAAAGGTAACGTGAAATGTGAAAACAACAACCGATTCTCCTTATGGTCAAGCATATACGAGCGAATAATATAAATCCCCGTAGGAATCTTGGCTTAAAGGAAGATTACCTGTGTTAAATGCTGTCAGGAACAAAGAGCAGCGGCCGCTCAAACCACGCTTATTAATGCTTTGTTGCAATGAGCGGAAATCAAACGGATATGATTCTTAACTTCTGGAGGTACAGATAAACGAAGCGGGTTACGTACACACTGAAACTTTGAAAGGTAAAAAATAAAGAAATGAAGAAAGAAACTGCGTAGATTACTTTACAATACCCTTTACTTCCAGAAAACCCCTGGAATGCAACGGGAAAGTAGCGGAATGTCTTATGTCAGCTCTTTGTAAACGAAACTATAAGCAGAGCAACTTTCATAGTGCCGGTGAGCCAATTCTCCGACATTTTGATCAGAATAACAACAAGCAGTTGTTTACCCTCAGCGAAGGCAGTGGCCGAGATACAGCTTAAAGTATATCGCTTTTCTTTGGAGGCAAAAGCTACTTTGAACTTTATTACGCGTCTAGTTCGATCCATATTAGCGCGTG
Organism: Platygyra sinensis; assembly: GCA_019787425.1. NCBI lineage: Eukaryota > Metazoa > Cnidaria > Anthozoa > Scleractinia > Merulinidae > Platygyra > Platygyra sinensis. The sequence goes on along the minus strand of JAHPZR010056075.1, from coordinate 54,562 downwards.
GTAAATATGCCGTGGGAACAGGCGAATTTGATTGGTTGCTACAAGTAATTTGACAATTACACAGCGCCTCACTAATAATATTTGATCGACCGATAGGTTTACGATTTGCAAGGCGGTCACGAGCTTAATATATATTTATCTGAATAAATTTGTGTCGTCTACACAAACCCTAGGGTTGAAAATTCTGAAGTGCGAACCGTGTCCAGGAGACTGTTTGTTGTGAAAACAGATCGACTGTTATCATTGTTTTGACATATGTTTTGATGACATGTCACGACATGTCACCGACGCACTCAAGCAAAACGAGCTGAGCGTTGAGTTTGTTTCCAAAAATTGGCGGCTTATTTCATCTGTTCTCGCTTTAACTGTGTGCGGAGCAACTACAGAATGCAGGGCCACTTCGGACCACCTATGTGCTAAGTTATGTTACGTTTGAAGTGCTGTAATTAAACAGGTAGTTGTGAAAAAGCCGTTGATGGTTTCTCTCGTTCATGATTTCTTGAAGCAGATTCCACGAAAAACAGTAGAATTTATATATTCTTACGTGTAATAAAGCTTACATCTCGATCGGCTGCAAGGAAACAGAGACAAAACTTGGACCAGAAAAACTCCAAACGCTGATTTATTGACAGCTATACAAGAACGAATAACGAGACAAACAGTAGTAGCTGTTTTATGCCGGCTACAAAGCGAAGCGCAAAGAAACAAAGAAGTACGAATGATTCTGATGGCAACAAAATAAATTGGAATTGAATTAAATGTATTATCCTGGTTTCTTTTCATCGAAATGAATATCAGAGCCATTCCTTTCTTCACTCTTCTCGGCCGTTTGCATGATGCGTGGACATGATATCAGATAGCGAACCCGTGATGTCGCGTTCTTCATGGCGAAAGGGTAAGCATAACACAACGTGAACGGAATCATATGTACCACGATATTTTATACTACGTTACAAATATTTTTGATGAAGCTCATATACACGTAATGTAGCTACCGAATTTTCCGTGTGTTATCAATCTCGTAACTGATGTCGATGATCGGCTTTATCAAATGCTACGTTGGGATGAAAATGCAGCTTCAAGACTGCACATTCAAGCACGCTTTGTCGCGAAGAAACTGATCGGAAAAAAAAGGCTACTCAAACTGGACGCGTCTTTCTTACCGAGGTAATACCTCGTTCTAATTGCTGCCGCGGTAGGACGAATGCTGTCCTCGGTTTTACCTAGGTAAAGACGAGGTTGGGTGCGGGAATACCGCGTCATTGACGCGTGGAGGCCCCGCGGCAAGAACGCGGCAAATGGGTCAATACTTTCAGGCGGTACTGTAGAAAGAAAGCTCTTACATTCCCTCTGATGCATATTCAGCTAGCAGAAAAAGACCTCCTGACAAACATGATTTTTTTTTCCTTCTGGGATGACATTCTTTTGATCGATAGCTGTCATATGCGATGCAAAGATGAAAAGACTTTTATTGGGATATTTCTTCTACAATTTACTTTTGCTATGAAACAACTTCAGTTTGTTTTGAATTGATTTTAGTTTGTATTGAATTGACGTTAGATGTGTATCGAATCAACTCCCATTTGTATTGAAACAACGACACTGTAAACCTCTCAAATCCATCCTAAACTTCATTGTACATATGATGTGATGCACGTAGGGATCGATGATACAACATGGCAGAACGGTGATGCGAAACAACGTTTTAGTTTCATAGATAATTGGAGTGCTAATCAAAGTAATTATTACTCTACATCTGAAGCCTTAGAACAAGGAAAAACTTTTATCAAATGATTCAATTTTGATCAGCAAAGGTGAAGATGTCCATGGCGAACTTTTTTTCGGGTACCATTAAATTTCTGAATCACATTATCAACACAGTACCAGAAACCGTAACTGTGAAATCCCAGGGCTTGCTGCTTCTGAGTTACTCTCTGTTAAAAGCTCCTGTAGCTGTTGTTAAACAATCATACATTCAGCTTACAATAACTTGTTGACAATTTCAGGGTGTGAGTGTAGAAGCAGTTGATCCTGTATTTCAAGCTAAGATGTTGGACATGCTAAAGCAGACAGGACGGTGAGATACATTGTAATAATAATGCCTACAGTACCACGATATTGCCAGTTTGGCTGAGTGACTGTAAAAAAAATAATGGCAAAGCAAATGAATTTCTTGGATGATGACTAAGCGTGGATTGCACGTTGTGTAAGCCTCACAAAAACAAACTGTCAATATAAGAAAACAATACTTTGTACTTGCCCAGGAGAATTAATATACACCTGTAGGACGTAACACATTGATAATACCAACATTCAATAAAAATCGATCAAAATCAATAAACATTGATAATAATTAATCGATTCATATTGGAAATCGATCAAAATTGATGGCCAGGTTCTTTTTGATTATCAATTAATTTTTGATCAATTTCGTTAATTATCGTTCAATTAGTACAGTTGTATAAATTTCAATCAATTTTATTGGGGATTAAGGAAAAACAACATTCAATCCTGATGTGTGGCACTGAATGAATTGTAGTCGCTTCACCTCACAGTTGTTTCGCTAATGGTCAGTCCAATCAGTTCACTAACATTGATTTTAGAAGAAAGAATATAACACAGTCACTCCACGAAGAATATACTTTTGTGAACTAACGTTAGACGTTTGATAGTGCAGTGGTTATTGTCAGGCTGCCAGAAAAAAGTACAATCTCTCACAAAGTCTTAAATTTACCATTCAACACCTGTAGCCTGGCCAAGGCCATAATTATGGCAAGAGCTCATTTCCATCCTGTGCATGCCCTGTGTTGATGACTAATACCTTTTTATGCATTAAATAATAACTGCAACACAATAACTTCAAACTGTAATTTTTTTCAGACCAGAAATGGTGGTTGGTTGGTATCATTCACATCCTGGCTTTGGCTGCTGGCTTTCAGGCGTTGATATCAACACACAGCAGGTATTCTATCCTTTGTATCTACACAACTGAACTTGATATCTAGATGATTTTCTTATTTGCAATGTTGACTGTAACAAAAATGTATATTTTAAGCCTAAAATGAAGCATTTTTCAGGGTTAGCCTTTATGGTAAGAAAATTTTGCAGTCATGTAATTAATTATCTCTTAAGTAAAATACACATTTTGTATCAGTAGTAAATAAAAAATTGAAAAAAAGAACATAGTAAATCTAATATCTACCATGATAACTGCTCACTTCTTTTTTTTTTAATTCTTTGAAATCCCACCTTTCTATACCCTGGTCCCTCAGGTTTTTCGGTTCTCTCATTTCATGCGGAGAAAAATCAAGAAAAACCTCTGGGACCAAGGTAACCTTTCTATTTTATCTACTTTTTCCTAATTTTCTATCTATTATTAAAAACAGAACTTTGCAATTAGATATTGATAGACTGGCCTGCCTGGAGTAGCACTACCTGGTAGTGGGCTTAGTCTAACTATAAAAATTCAAATTGAAAAAAATGAGACTGTTTGATTTATTTACCCATGAAACATGAAAGAACTCTCATGAAGTCACTGTGAAATGGGTCTAAACTTTCCACTTCTTATACCATCTACTCCCAGTTATTGACTCTTCCTCAGTGGTCTTCACCTTGTAGCACTTTTTCAAATTGACAAATGAATAAAATGTACATTTGCAAGGCTGCTGCCTAACAGGAGCCCGGCAGCCTGGGGCACCCAAGAAAGTCCTTTGGGCTCCTAAGTTTTTGAAGCATCTCCCAAAACATTACTTGTTGGGCTCCTAACGTTTTGGCTTTTGCCCTTCTGGGCTCCTTGAAATATTGTTAGGCAACAGCCTTGATTTGTTATACATGTATGTAACTTTGTAATTTTACCTGATGTTTTGTATCTTTTTGTACTCAGAGTTTTGAGGCACTCTCTGAGAGAGCTGTTGCTGTTGTAGTTGATCCCATTCAGAGCGTCAAGGGCAAGGTACATCATTGACTCTGTTTAAAAGGTTCTTTTCTCAAGACTTTCCTTTCTCAGGCCTTTTCATGATGGAGCAGTAAGACCTTCGACTGCTACTTGTTTTAAATGAGAACCACTGGGCAATACTCTGTACATTGTAGCTCACCTCCCAGCAATGATGGCATTGTGTTGTACACCCCACCCCCTACTTCCAGCCAGCATATTCTACTTGATGTACCTTCTAGCTTGGAAATATGATGTATGTATGTATGTATGATAAGAGATGTCCAAAAGGATGTGCAAAAACAGTGGAAATCAAACAAAAAGTGGGGCTTATTAAAATTTTGATTCTCTTTACTGGTTGTCCTACATTTCTTGAGGTGCAGGTTATGAGAATTTAGTGATGTATCAACCAAGGTAGCTTGTCCCAGTTGATGATTTGTAAATTCTCATTATCCATTTACTTGACAATAATACATTGTATTGACATGGTAAGGTGAAATTAGTTTTTGATCAAAGTTTTACTTCAATCTGTAGGTAGTTATAGATGCGTTCCGTCTCATCAATCCTAACATGATGGTGCTTGGCCAGGAATCGCGACAAACAACTTCAAACCTGGGGCATTTGCAAAAACCTTCAATACAGGTGAGTATACCTGTGTTTTGCAAAATTGTCATACTTAGACTTCATTCTTCAGACACCCAATGTTTGTGTGTTAGCCTGCATTTTTTCCAAAAAAAAGTATAACACAAGCTACTGTACAAAGGCAATGACTCCAATACTACATGTACCCACAGTGGTCTGATATTGTGTACCCAGAAGGGTATGTTATTCTTGTCCTGATTTCCCCTCCCCTCTCATTAGCTTTTTCTTAGGCTGCCTTAACAGTTTGCCAGTATTAATTGTACTTATTTAATATACTCCTAGGCAGAGAGAGGCACTGATAGTCTGGTGCCTTGTACTAAACAAAATAACCTGTCTACATTTGAAACCCTATCTTGCCTGTGATACTGAGGATTTTCCTTATTTTCTTCTTTTGTAGGCTTTAATACATGGTCTGAACAGACACTACTACTCCATATCAATCAACTACAAAAAGAATGAACTAGAGCAGAAGGTTTGGATATTTTCATTATCATATTACCGGGCTGTCATTAAGTTTAAAATCACCTGTAGCCTTGGGATCTTCACAACCGAAGCAAACTTGTTACATTACTTGGGTGAATTGCATCAACTACAGGTCAGTTCACCCGTAACATCAAGGGTCCATCAAACATACTCAGCTGTAACAGGTGTAATGGGTTACTGTCCTTACTTCAACAGCCCTGTACTGTAATATTTCAAGTTGAACCATGTGATTTCAAGCCTGGTTGTTTTGAACTCCTTGCTATCTCAAACTCATTTTCTCTTGGATATAATTATTTTTATTTTCTCCTTTTATTTATGGTCAGCTTTCTTGAACTGCCAAAATTTCAAGATAATAGGGCTCTATTGTAGTTATTTATGGTCACTGACTTTGAGAGAACTCAGATGAGGTGCCTTGAATTCTCTCTTACTTCACTCTTGACAGATGTAGAGGCATTTTCATTTTTCGGATAAGAAGAGTAATGTACATGTAACCCTCTTTACACAGCTTAGTGAAACACTTTAAACATGTAGCTATCTGGTGAGTTAGAAGGAGAGAAGCATTTTTTGACAACTAAATTCATGACTGCAGAGACTATCTTGTGGCATGGTTTGAGTTAGTTGTGGCTTTTCAGTACTAGTTCAAGCAATCTGATTTCCTTTTGATTTGCTCAAAATTGGCTGCATTGTAAAACCTTCTCTGATTGATTACCTTATAACAGTAAACATGCCCTGATTGGCTGCCTATGTAACACACTTTACTCATTTGGTTTTTTGTACTTTTGTAGATGTTGCTGAATCTACATAAGAAAACATGGATGGATGGGTTAACTTTACAAGATTATGATGACCACTGCTCATTGAACCAGAAGACGGTTAAGGTGACAATATTTTGCATTAATTATTAATTTTATTGTTATTGCAACAGTTTGCTTCCTGAGCTTTTGTGGGTAACCACATGGAAGAAAAACTATAATCCTACATGTATGACATAAAATGCTACTTTTAAACCCTGAGCTTGTTTCCAGCCCAACAGGGGATTTCAAGGAAAAGTTTAATGTCTTTAATCAGATGAGAATACAGTCATGTACTCTGTATCCTCTAGGGACTTCCAGGTATATTTGGATAGGAGGACATGTATATCCGTGAGAGGGTGTTTTTTTTTTTCCAGGGGGACAGGAGATGCAGGAAGTTTGGTTTGCAATGTACATTAAAAAGAGTGGGCGCATTGTATGTACACAACATGTCAAATCATAACGCTAAATGAACAGTTTTAATTGTATCTTTGTTCGTTAACTGCAGGAAATGCTAGAACTGGTCAAGAATTATCACAAGGTAAGATATTTTGAAAGATGCAGCAATGGTCAATTTAGCGTCAATTTAGGGAAAGAGCAAAACCTTGACACTCAACTCAAAACATTTTTAAACCTGCAGTATTTTAAGGTACATTATTGAGTTAAGAGAGGGCTTTATTGCAGTGCATTCTAACTAGGTCTTTTGAAAATTATAGGCAGTGGAGGAAGAAGATACTATGACTCCAGAACAAAGAGCCATAAAAAATGTCGGCAAGCAGGTGTGTACATGTACATGTAAATTAATATAAATGGCAGTGTCATCAGACTTTTCACTTGACAACTAAGTGGTCTATGCTAGAATTTCATCCACAGATTTAAAAGTTGGAACCACCTTGTGCAACATAATAATCATTGCCACATGAAAGTACTGCTCAATAGCTGTTGGCATTTGAATGGATGCACCTTAGGGTAAAAGTTAGAACCATCTTGTACAGCATAATAAACAGTACCACATGAAAGTACTGCTTGATAGCTTTCATTTGAATGGTTACACACTGGGTTTTCATACACAGACTTGAAAGTTAGAACCACCTTGTATAGCATAATGAACAGTACCACATGAAAGTACTGCTTAATAGCTAATCCTCTTTGGAATGGTAACATAATGACACCAGATGGAAGTACTGTTCAAAAGCTTTCATTTGAATGGTCACACACAGGGTTTCCTCTATTCTGACAGAGTTAAAAGTTTATGTAGAACCCTCTTGACATACTGTAGGGTTTAATTTTGGGGTGAAGTGATCTTGAGCACACATTTACTGTAGTTTCAAATGCAAGAGGTGAGGTTAAAGTAGTTATCTCTTTTCTTATTAGGATCCCAAGCGCCATCTGGAAGAAAGCGTCGAAGTTATGATGACGTCAGACATTGTACAGTGCCTTGGTGCCATGCTCAACTCGGTTGTCTTCTAAACCTTGTATAAATAAGATAATAATAATCCTCTGTAACTTGTAATAAAAGTATACCAAGAATGTCAAAGATTGGTTGAATCCATATATCAGTTTTGCATGTTACTCCAGGACTAGTTCTTTCTCTAAGGTTGGTGAGGGAGAATGAGAGATTGTAACGGGAGAAATAATGAGAGAATAAGGGCAAGGGGCTCTTAAAGAACTTCTACTAGAGTAAGAGAAAAGAGGGGTTGCTTGCATTCTTATCCCCACGGTCACCTGCCTTTCTTAGCTAGTGCTGTATGCACGAGGACAAGGTGGCTTTGGAGACAGGATTCTGTTGCATAGATTTTTGGACTAAGCTTTTAACTGTTTTTAGGCCCTCGTGTGCTACATTCAATGTTTGGGGCGTTCTGAAGACAGGTGTCAGCGAGGCATAATTAAATCTCAAAGCAAACCCGGCTCTTCACCGTAGAAATTTACTGACTATACGCGTTACACTGTAAGTTACTGACAGCCGGAAACTGTGACAGGCGAGAGAGTTTACAAGCCTGATTTTTCGGCCATCAGCCCCAGAGCGAAAGAAATAGAGCTTTTTGTCAATTTTGATTTAAAAACTGATTCTTCGTACTTCGGTTAACAAATAAAGAATGATTTGAGTTTTCCTAAAGAAATGACATGATATGGTTCAAACATTCACTGTTTCAAAGGCACTTAAAGGGGCAATGTCACGCCATTTGGCAACTTTATAAAAAGCTAGAAGGTGTCTTTGCATCAATTGAATTCCAAAAATAATGGTCTAGTTTTGTTATTAAAGACTATTTGAAGGTACTGAAACTGTTTCCTTTCGCCTGTCGCTACGGATGGCAAGGATGGAAGTGGATTGAAACTTGAAAAAATTGGCCAATTTTTTCAAGATTTCAGGCTGCGTGTTCCAAAAATACTCAAGAAATTTATTATGGTTAGCCCGCTCTGATAAAATTCATTTGATATCTTTGTCGTAGCTTTACAGAAGCATTTTGTTTAAGATTTAGCCTTAAAGTAATGATTTTAGCACAGAATTGACGTAAAACTGCAAAATCCTCGTGACACTGCCCCTTTAAGGTGGCTCAAAACAGTTTTCTGTTTTTTTTAGACTTCTAGCACTTGTTGCGATTTTTTCAGGTTCGGAACTGTACTGTTTTGAATGGCTGTGCTATTTTTTTTAAGCAAACTCTCCATGCACTGTAACTTCCATTGTGTTTCAGTCATAAATTAAGGTTGCACTGTTCTGTTGCATAGCAACAAATTTGACCCATTTCTTACCGTCAATTACATTTATCTCAAAACCTAGGCCGGTGACCTCATGTTTTTTAATAACAATCTTTTTGTTAGACACAGAAGAAGAAACAGGGAAAATTGTCAAAAATTCTCTGGAGTAGATTTTTGCTTAATTGGAAATTTCAAGATTGGAAAAAATCCGCTCTAGTTATTTTTCAATTTCGCACATTCCGCTTTTTGCTGTTGAATACTTTTTTGCGTTGCAAAAGAAGGGTCACCGTATCAGTTTTTGAGATACTAGTAGCGTCGTGGATAAGAAGAAATTTTAAGCTCGCGTTCTGCGCGCAAAATAAAATCTTGACTTTGAAAGATTGTATAATAAAAAGTCGGAAACTGTAGAATAGGATTCAGAGATGGATTATTAATTTTGTAAAATCAAGAGGAAGATATCTACGATTTCCGTGCAACGAAGTTGTGATTTTCTTGCGTGGCTAAACCGAAGTTATGTGGACGTATGGAAAATTGATCAATTCAAACAAGTCGTTCATCACTTAAAGTTGTTATGTCGATTAGAGTTTTAACTCTTATTTCCAAGAACTAGGGACCGACAGCTCATTTTGTCCTTTCTAGATATCAGAAGAATTTCAGTCTGTGTTCATTTAGTATAGGTAATAATACGGTTTTGAGTTCAATTTGGAATTAATTTGCACGAGCGAGTTTTTCAAAAAGTTGAACTGAATTGCACGAGCCGCTTCGGCGAGTGCAATTTCAGCTTTTTGAAAAACTCACAAGTGCAAATTAATTTCAAATTGAACGAGAAAAACCGTAGGATTACTTATTAATAATACAAACATGAAAAAAATTCGGGCGGAAAAAGTGCCGAAACATGTTTCTTGAAGACATTTTTCTCACATTCGAGAAAACGTATTCAGAGTTTCCGTACAAAATTTTTGTCATTGCTTCACATGATATCATTGGCCTACAAAATTTCTCATTGTTTTTCTGCCAATCATAATCCAGAATTACGATGTGTAATTTGCACTGGTGTTACACTTTTTGCACCGGTGTTACACTTCAGTTTTGCACTGGTGTTACACTTGAACTGCACTGCTCTCAGCCAATCAGAATCGAGTAATTTTTTTATGTGTATTATTACACAAGTTACAAAATAATTTACAATTTAAAAAAAACATTAAGGAAAAACGAGAAAGTGGGCAAATTTTTAAAATTTTCACTTTTATTCTTTGTTAACCAAGTACGGTTTAAACCCGGTTTAAAATAGCAAAGAACATCTCGGTTCATGTATTTTCCAGATGACACTTACTGACAAATAATTTCGTACAGTTTAGGTTCTTGCCTTCTGATAGATCAATAATAATGTATCTTGCAAACAGGCACTTGAAGATCACAAGAATCAGGCAAGTTAAAGCGACTGCTGCACTTCAAAATTTTAAATTCAACCACTTTGAAGTAAGTCTTAAAGGACACTAGTCAGCCTCCGCCATTTTCGATGCCATCGAAATTATTGACATTGCATTGTGAAGCGAAATCTTATTGCTTTATTGTAAGTTGTGTTCCGGGAAGTGTGTTTGATTATCTGTTGTAGTTCCACAGTGGTTTCCTTTGTTTCGACGTGCTCTGAATAAAATATAATAGCTAAACTCTCGCATGTAAACAAAAACAAAGGTGTGGCTGACTAGAACCCTTTAAACAAGAGAGTTGAGCACGTCATCAGAGCGAGTTCAAAAATTTTTCAAAAACGTTTCTGACCTCCACATGATTAAGAGTATTTGTATAGGAAATCGCACGACCTCGAGTACAATTCGTGATTAATAGGTACGAGTGATTTTGAAAGTTCTCAAAATTGCACGAGCCTTTAGACGAGTGCTATTTGAGAATTTTCAAAATCACGAGTACCTATTAATCACGAATTGTACGAGAAGGCTGTGTGATTTTTTATTTATAGTACATTCAACAAAATTACGCGTCGTTTCCATGGAAACTTAAGAGCGACTTGCTATAAAGATCACCTATACCTATGCAAGATAGAAAAAATCGATTTTCTGAAAATTTGTCAGGAAGAAGGTTTTTACTAACTTGTTTCAAAACTGTAACTTTGAGGTTGTTTGGATTTTTATTTTCTTCTCCAGACCGCCTTTTGTATTTTGCCCCTAAAAGAGCCAAACTCGGCCCTGAAATTGCACTTTTTGCGAAGGCTCGCAAGCCAAAATATTGTGCGTGGCTGGAAAAGCTAACCCATATTATTAAAATATAATGTTTTAGTACTTATTTTGCGTTGTCAGATCCACATGTAATATGAACCCGAATTTTTAACAAATTTTTAAAATTATACGCGACGGCGATGTCGCGTCACGTCCAAATTTAGGTCAAATTCGTGGACCAAAAAGTCAATCTGGTACATGAATTTACCGCCCAAAACAATTTTTCTGGATAAAAGTATCACTTCATCTTACTTTTTATCGCAAATCTAGCTTGGGTAAATAAAACGCAAAAATTTGACAGCATCTTGAAACCAGGCACTTGAGGTAATCGCTTGACATTTTGACCTTTCACGTCGCGATTATTATCTCGAGCGTTGACCCTGAAATGTTTGCCTATGGGTTTCAATCCGGTAAAATAATTGTTTTAAGCCTCCAGATATCAGTTATAGTAATTTAAAGACAGTTTCTAGCCGAAAACGAGCATGTTTAGCAAAGGCTAATTTTGAATAATTAATTAAGCTTAAACTTGTGGCGGTTTGCGAGCACAGACAATGCACGCGACAAAAATGTCGGTTTATAAATCGTTATCTTTCCAAAATCTTGAGGAAAACTAGAAGAATAAATAGTTTACTAAATACTTGGAGCTATTTCTTACCTTAATCTCGCCTACCGTGATAAGAAATGGTAACATTGCTGCGGCTTCATAGCTTGTTCGAAACACTCTTGACGGTTGCCAGGCTACAAACAAAATCACGGACACAGGAATCCCAAGGTCGCGTGAGAGCGGCGGTCTTGTTTATTTATATTTTATTTGTTACTGTTTGTTTGGTTGTCTGTTTGTTTTTTGTAATTGATTGTTTTTATTTTTGTAATATATAAGTTTTAGTACATGTATGTCATTTTGTTTCGCATACCCAATTAATATTATCTTCTGTGCTTACCGCATGTCAACAAGCATGCGTCAGGATAACAGATGCGCACCCTGGTACGCACTTCTGGAGAATCCTGCATGGTTGTGGGAAGCTGTGCAAAGAGTACTTAAGGCCACCTTCGAAATTCTCTGTATTTGGAGACTTGGAGACTGCCTTAGACTGTGAATCGAAAAATCTCCCACGAGCCACATCTATGAGCGCCAAGCCTCCTGGGCGCGTCACTGTAGACCCCTCAGGTGTGTTCCTCAGAAAAGTAAGTTACACTCCAGGAAACTTTTTGTGATGAATTAATTCAACAAAGAGACAGATTTGTTGACGAACCAAGATAAGCGTTTTTGTTGGCTGAGTCAACAGAACGGGAACTTGATAGAATCTTATTAACATAACGTTCTTGGAAAATCAAATTGGGGTCTTTGAGAAACGTCTCGCTGGGCTTATGGCTACGGAAGGAAATTTATACCAGGGTAATAGTTTTCTTAAATTTTGATGCAAAGTATGTTTGAGTGAGCTTTCTCGAAGTAAGCTACTACAAGATCCCCTCCCACGGTTTTATATCTTATATCATTGTCTTTCTCCCAATCATAATCCAGAATTGTGTAATTTGCACTGGTGTTACACTTTTGCACCGGTGTTACACTTTTTGCACTGGAGTTACACTTGAACTGCACTGCTCTCAGCCAATCAGAATCGGGTAATATTTTCATGTGTATTATTAATGCTCAAATCAAGTTGCTGATAGCCAATCACATTCGAGAATTTTGTTATAGTTTTGATCAAGGGTTTTATTGGACTTTTAGTAGGAACGCGCGCGAGGGGTCTACATGCCCAGTAGGACTGGCGCTCATATATGGCTCGTGATAAATTTTAGACATTGCTTTAGCTTTCACCTCTCCAGCAAAACACCTCAATACCCCACTTGCACTTCAGTGATCCACACGATCCCCCGACAATTAAGTATGCAAAACCACATGAAGCCATTAAATTACAATTTCTAACTTTAATATAGATGCAGTTACGTATGTTATTTACAAGTAAAAACAAATCCGACGTTAATTTGGAAGGCCAAAGGATACAACGCTTTTCACGAGAAAATATTAATCGCGCTAAAACAAGACAGTTCAGAGTTTATTCAAAACATGTGCGTGCGTACATTCTGCGAAATATGATACCAAGAAGTGCACACCTGTTATCCTGACGCATGTTCGTTGACATGCGTTAAGCACAGAAGGTAATATTAATTGGGTATGCGAAACAAAATGACATAAATGTACTAAAACTTTTATATTTAAAAAAAAAATAATAATAATAATAACAATAATAAAAACAATCATTAACAAAAAACAAACAGACAATAGTAACAGTTAAGATAAATAAACAAGGCCGTCGCTCCCGGGGGATACTCCCTTATATGGGCTATATAGGTATGTGCGGCCCCAAAGGGTATGGTTTTTCAGCTGTTTTGGTCATAAATAGGGTATGGTTTTTGTACTCTAGCCCTGATCTGGTATGATTTTAAGCCGAGAAGCCACTTTTTCATCACTATCGAAAAGAAAATCAACAAAACCCCTTCACAAATTTTTGTTTATGGTAATTTAACATTGGTTTGAACTTGAGATACAATTATAACGCTGGTCTGAAACAGGATTTTGATGTAAGGTTCAGGTCATAATTAGGATTTTGAATTTTTGGTCAGGTCATAAATAGGGTAGGGAATATCGCAGATTTTGGTCATAAATAGGGTTAGGGTTTTGGGAAGCGGGCCTCACATCCCTACCTAATTTTTCTGGGAGTGCCCAGCCCCCCCTCCACTCCCCCCCTTCCGGGACGCCGTTCTCACGCGACCTTGGGATTACTGTGTCCGTGATTTTGTTTGTAGCCTGGCAACCGTCAAGAGTGTTTCGAACAAGCTATGAAGCCGCATCAATGTTACCATTTCTTATCACGGTAGGCGAGATTAAGGTAAGAAATAGCTCCAAGTATTTAGTAAACTATTTATTCTTCTAGTTTTCCTTAAGATTTTTCCCGATAACGATTTAAAAAAGACATTTTTTGTCGCGTGCATTGTCTGTGCTCGCGAACCGCCACTTGCTTAATTAATTATTCAAAATTAGCCTTTGCTAAACACGCTCGTTTTCGGCCAGAAACTGTCTTTAAATTACTATAACTGATATCTGGAGGCTTAAAACAATTATTTTACCGGATAGAGACCCACAGGCAAACATTTCAGGGTCAACGCTCGAGATAATAATCGCGACGTGAAAGGTCAAAATGTCAAGCGATTACCTCAAGTGCCTGGTTTCAAGATGCTGTCAAATTTTTGCGTTTTATTTACCCAAGCTAGATTTGCGATAAAAAGTAAGATGAAGTGATACTTTTATCCAGAAAAATTGTTTTGGGCGGTAAATTCATGTACCAGATTGACTTTTTGGTCCACGAATTTGACCTAAATTTGGACGTGACGCGACATCGCCGTCGCGTATAATTTTAAAAATTTGTTAAAAATTCGGGTTCATATTACATGTGAATCTGACAACGCAAAATAAGTACTAAAACATTATATTTTAATAATATGGGTTAGCTTTTCCAGCCACGCACAATATTTTGGCTTGCGAGCCTTCGCAAAAAGTGCAATTTCAGGGCCGAGTTTGGCTCTTTTAGGGGCAAAATACAAAAGGCGGTCTGGAGAAGAAAATAAAAATCCAAACAACCTCAAAGTTACAGTTTTGAAACAAGTTAGTAAAAACCTTCTTCCTGACAAATTTTCAGAAAATCGATTTTTTTCTATCTTGCATAGGTATAGGTGATCTTTATAGCAAGTCGCTCTTAATAGGTACTCCTACGGAGTACAATTTGGGATTAATTGTACTGCTCTCGACCAATCAAAATTGAGTAATTTTGTTGAGTGTACTATAAAATAAAAAACAAAGACCACATGTTAAAAAGGTGAAAGAGCTAAATAAAGTAGTCACAAAAGAGAGCTCTTCAAACCCTCTGAAACATCACAGAACCAAAGTAAAAGTTGACGACACAAAATAAGCCGCTGTATGCATGCAGGGACCAGGGCTGCGCTTCCCCTGGGGCAGGGCGGCTGCAGGGACCAAGGCTGTCGAATACTGATTACGATGTATAATGTGAGAACATGTTTTCTCGACAACATTCAAATATTTTTTCACGATTGTAATAAAGATTATTTTGAAATTAAAGATTTCTTTTAGCTTGTAGTGAGTTCTGCACTAGACTAAGAAACTGGTTGTTTTATCAAATAATAACAATGGTTTTTCCAAAGGAATATTACGAGTTCCTTGGCCTAACACAGCGCTTAGCTGGAGCATACAATGGCTTGCTGAGGTTATGCACCAAAATATACAGTGCACGTGATGATAAGAAAAGAGGGTGAGAAGCATAGTACAGCTGCTGTCCAGCAAAATCCCACACGTCCATTGTTACAGGAGAATCTTCTTTTGTAGTGATATCTTTTTCAACATGTTCACCTTTAACATGCTCCAAGAACCGATGAACTTATTTTATGATGTCCTCTGGAAAAGTGGCATAGATCATTACATCAGGCTCTTTTGACCCATTTTCACTTCTACAATCAGGGAGGCATTCACCATTGTTAATATTGTCCTCAGTGCTTCCACACTAATTTAATTTGTCTTGATGGTGGTAACATATCTGACTTACAGAGGTAACCTACAGTCTGTTCGACCTAAGACAGAGTATCAAACAAGAAGTAATCAGAATAAGAGACATAATTGCACGTAACACCTGCTATCTCCTACAACCGTTCGCACTTAAAACTGAACCCCTTTCAATCTCACGCCTACCCACATATATTCTCATAATTTCTTCTATTTTGCTGTAATATTGGAACCATGACAGACTTTACTAACACAGTCAAGATTGAAACATATGTACTAAACTTGAACCGAAAGAAAAAAAGCTTCATAAGAAAGATGGTACCTAAATTTTTAAGTTCCAGGCAAAAACTGCACCACTTCTTCTTCAAAATATTCTTCTGTCGCTGCAGTTCCTTACTGTGGCAGAACGTCTGCTCTCTAATTCCGCTGTTATGTCACATTGTTTCTCTGCCACCATCCTTGATATCTCTTAAGGACTAATTACCAATCCTGGTGCGTGCTCATGGTCAAATGCCAGCTCTTAAATAACTTGTTCAGCTATGTAATATGCGACCACGGTCAACGTTCACAAAACCGTCTTTAAGAACCTATTCGTAAGGCAGTTGTGCTCTTTGTCCTTCGGCTTCCTGTCCAAACACATGATCTAAAATGAAAATGAAATTAAATGCCATTGGATATTTCTTTCTTTCTTTGGGGATTTCAACTGTGTCAATCAAAAAGTGTAGTAGTGTTAAATTCTTATAAGCCTCATCTTTGTAAGATAAAGCGAGGTATACTTTTCGCAGATCGAAACTAATGTTAATAATGTGCAGAAAAGTAAGTAAAAAAATGCAAAACTATATTCTGAAAGAAAACTCAACTTCACCCTGTTGTATGCCAAATATTATAATTAACACGTGGGGAAATTTCTACGTCTGATTTCAGAGCAAAGGTAAGTCATAAATATTCATTGAGTAGTTCCAGAAAATATCCATACACCTACAGAAGTGATCTTCCATATGACCTCCCCTCCCCTGAAGAATTTCCAAACTCGGAACTTAAGATATACACCACTTCCCTCTGGAAATTCCAATTTCTTTACACACACCCCCTGGAAATGTTTTTAGAAATAAGCTTCATTAGTAAAATCCAACTAGTGGTCTATCATCAATGCTGCGTTCTCATTGGTTGAGCCACTAGTTGGCTATTTGTTATAGCTCACTAGTAGCGAAAAGCACTGGCTTTGAAAACCAAAACAATGGCTTTAACTAGCGAAAGATGTTTGTCTCGATATTTTTTTGACCAACCAGTTGGATTTTACTAAAACAATTATTCCTCTCGCCCTCATGGGCTCTGAGTCAATAGCCCAGTCGGCCTTCGGCCTCATCGGCTATTGACTCAGAGCCCATTCGGGCTCGATGAATAATTGTTAATTATTTGAAGCTGCAGAAGCCGAATTTTGATGTTGACATCATTTCCGGATGCATTCATCATCATTTAAACAGCAAATTCCTGACAAAAAGAGCAACACTTATATCAAGATGCAAGTTCAATCTCATCTTATATTTGACATCTTTCTTGGCCTGCAAAGAATAACTGCGATTACATGAAAGAACGTTTTTCACTTTCTCGCATCATCTTTTGTGTCAAAATGTTGTGGATTCACTCGGCTGCCCCTCGTGAGTCCATGCACAACATTTTGACCAGTGAGATGACGCGTACTCATTGTCGATTAGAGTGCAGACCAAGCTTAACCACATTTTGAATTGCTAATTTTCCCTGAGACTATGGGAAGGGTATGGGGGGTGTACTAATAATTGGAAATTCCGGAGGGGTGGGGGGTTATTTTTGTGTTCAAAAATTGGAAATTCCGGGAGTGTGTGTGTGTGTGTGGGGGGGGGGGGGGGGGCGTTCTTGCTTGAAATTCTCTCCTTGGATCGGTTACTAGACATAATTTGGAAATAAAACCTGCTCATTGTCTTGAACATCACGCTTGTGTTTTAGGACTGAGTTTAACTTTTACCAAATGAACGACTTTCACTTTTTCGTGAATGAAATGACCGAACTACAATTACTGCAATTCAACCAGACAGATCAGGTGCATAAGGAAGCTTCAAAAGAAATCATCCTGTTTACAGTAAATCAAAAGTTTGACAAACTTTAAACCCGCTAACCTAGTTATTTATTTGAGGATTCGCAGCACAAAACAAAAGCATTATTATTTGGTTAAACAGAGTAACACTCTTCCTTTACAATACCAATTCGTTTCAAATCTTCGTTATATGAAGTAAATATCGGAAGTCTTACGCTGCCAATACAAATTCCATGAGCGACTTACTTCATCTACTCCTAGGAAAATATGAATATATGTGTGTAAACTTTCGCTGTTACATGACATTCTGCAAATTCAGATAACTTCACACACCACTATAGTTTCTATTGTAAAATACCGTACAAGGTACCAAAGAGTCGCACACACGCACAAATGATGATCTGGTAGCAATACAGGCCGGGAATTGTGTCCCATGCAGTTTCGAAGCATTTTAAAAACAGCAACGAATCGCACTCTTTAATCACATTCCACATCAACCGCTACTGTGCCTTTGAGTTTCGCCAGACAGACAATGAAAGCAATCAACCAAGGTATGGAGAAGATCCACCCAAACACTTGCAGGGCAATGGCTGATTCGTCATTGTGGATATTTTTGCATAGGCCATTCTTATGTTCAGCTCTCAGTTCAGCGTTCTTGCACTTGTTTCCGTAATAAAGACATGGAACACCAGTTGCTAAAGAGAAGACTACAAGGAGGACCATACAGCAACACAAGCCTTCGTCCATACCGAGCGAACCAAACTGTCCTATTGCCTTGTTGACTACTTGTTGGCGTCTGTTGTTATGCATATCTGGCGTCCTTTCCAGATGCCTTTAAGCGTCGCCACAAAGAGCTTCCTACGCACGAACACCCTTACAAATTGGCCAATGAAGACAGGCTTCGGTTGCTCACCTTGACCGAACGTTCACTTGAACTTTATACTGGCTTCAGCACACAACGGCAGAATAATGAATGGGTGGGGGGCGGCATGAATTAACGGCCCGTATGATGTGACATATATTTAGAAGTTTGCCATTATCGCGCTACCAAGTACAGCAAAGGAAAATCATGAAAGGAAGGAAACAGGGAAAAGAAGAGATGGCCGGAGGGCACCACAAATGTCATCAACACTAATGTCAAAAGAGGAGCTAGATTTCAACAGCACGCATTTCAAAAGTACGTTAAGGAAGTATATCAGATTTACACACGTTTCCAGTTTCCGCGGAAAACTCTTGATAAACGGCAAGACTAAAAAAATTGCGATCAACAAGTTCTCTCAAGAAGATAAAAACAATTTCAATAGAATCTTGTAACGGTTACAAATGTACAGCTGAGTGCAAATACACCGAGCCGAAAACAACTTTCAAATCAACTGATCATGAACATGTTGGTGCGTTTTGAGTAACAGTTTGCAATTGTTGAGAGTTTTGTCAACAAGGAAGTTGCATGCACTCCGATAGTGCTACCTGCGTTAAGTAATTCGATCTTCCAATTTCTGGGACTACCTAATGATATTCCCATTCAACGAAGTCAAACATTTTCACCTTAGATTCTTAGTGCATGCGGCGATGATCTGCCAAAAGGTTTTCGATATCTCCATGGAAATGGCCGTCTTAGGTTTCCGAAGAATTGAGCGTCAACCCTCCAAAGACAGCTTGATTTTGTTAATGAGACAATAGCGGTGACCTACGGCAAATGTGGAGCATTACGCTCAAAGTTCGCTTAGAATCTACGATCTTGAATATGACCATCTAAACAAAAATTCCAGCTTGAAAATTTTGTCAACAACACCTTGATTGATTTATTCACAAACTTTATTAAGCAAAAAGTGGTCAAAAGTGACATCGCTACTTTCGCTTGAATCAAAAGAACGGCAAACAGTGATGATACATCAGTAGCGGGCCTACTGACAAAGCCATACAGTCGTGGATGACCTTTAAAGATACTGACAGTGACATGTAACAAATTAAGATAAGAACAGAATAACATCAAAAATTGTGTTAATGAAGAAAAATAGAAAGCAACTCTTGTACATGTGAGCCGACTGAGTGTTTATCACAGAACAATAATTTCCTCTCGGCGCGTAGTTTCAAGGAGTAGGTATTCAGTAGGCTTGCAAAGTTAGCCAGTCTTTTCTGTAGCTAGCTTTTTCCTTCCATCTATTCTTTTGCAAAGTTCTTCTTGTAAGGTATCAAATGTTACACATGGTGATTTCGTACAGGGATTTAAATCCTCTGCTTCCTCTAAATAAGTATCTTATTGGTTTAGAAAGCCTGTCCAGGATGTTCTACATTTATAAAGCAACACTCGATGTAATGAAAGTATGCAGCAAAATTCAACATCAGTCTCTTTCACTAAAGTTTCCTCAATCGCATAGCGCTACATAGCAAAACCACACAGCAGCGAGTACAGTAAGTGCGAAAGGTAACGAGAAAACCCAGCCGACTGTACGAAGCGTCGCAGCAGATTCATTGCTGTGGATAAGCGCGCACAAGACGGTGTTATTGGCCCTCAATTCAGCTGTCTCGCATTGGCCTGCCACTATCAGACAAGGCATTCCAACTGTCATGAAGAGAAAGAACATTAAGCATATACAGAAACAGGCACCGGACTCCATGTCAACGCAAGGATCCCGCGACGTGATCAAAGTGTTGTCTCGTTGCTGATGGGTTCATACGCAAACCAAGGGTCCCTTGCGGAGGCTATTTGACACTCCCTCGTCTCAAAATGACATACTTGATTTTGTATTGGCCAGTGATGAGAAGCAAACAATCACAGTGATTGGCATGCAACTAGAGCATGCACAAACAGAGCCAAAAAGGAGGAAGAAGGCCCCTGCTCACGCACGTATCATGCATAAAAATTTGCTCCTGTGTTTTCTAGAAAACCGTGTTGAACTTGCAATGAATCATGTCTGTCTCCCACACGAAACTGTCATGGCAAAGACGTAATAAACACACACAAATATTGCGAGTCTTGACCACAAAATTCAATTCAAAAGAGCAAGTTATTGTGTTGGTTGCCGCATTCAAGACACAAATCGTTCACAAATTTACATGCAGGCAATCCTTTCTCCACATACCGTAGAATTCCGAAAGTAACGGCCCCCGTTACTTTCGAATTTTGCCGGCAAAAGGGGCCGCTACTTACGGGTAGCCGTTACTTTCGGGTAGCCGTTATTTTCGGACAGGTAAAAAACGTTTGTAATTCGAAATGGTCTCAGACAAAGAGGGCACGTATTATGAAATTTAAAAGTCATTCCATTTAGGCATATTCCTACAATGTAACGTAACCAGATGAACAACCAGTAAACAAAACAGACTACCTTAAGCGGTACGCTATACATACACGATTACTAAAACTGTACAGTACATTTTGACTCTTCACTGACAAATTAATTTCAATAAAGTGTTGCAGCGTTCAAAAGTTTCACTCACAGATTAAATCATGCACAAACGATTCTTAAACGTTCTTCAGTCACTGAGCATGTGCATGTGCTCCAAGATAATCTGAGAATTGTTACAAGTTCTATTTTGCTAATCTGTATACATTGAAAGATAATCATGGTTTCATGACAAACTTTGGTGTTTTTCTTGTTTGAGTTACTTTCCAAAGAAGAGATATCATTTGTAATTTTCTCGTTCCAGCTGAATATGTTACGTTAAATGCGGTCACGGTACTCTTTAAGACGCTTTGTAAGCCGACGGAAAGTAATGCGTAATGCTTGAAATGAACATTAATACAACAGTCACAACAGTGTTTTGTTTCCGTTTTGGGGTATCTTTTTAAAATGCCGTTACTTTCGGGGGGACCGTTACTTTCGGGAATTTATAGGAGGGCAAAAAAATTAACGTTACTTTCGGGTAGCCGTTACTTTCGGGGGGGCCTTTACTTTCGGAATTCTGCGGTAATTTCAAGTCATGTTTACGGAACAATTGAGTAATCAAACGAAGGAAGCAAATTATCTCCAGGAAAATGTAAGGGAAGATCTAAACATCGTTGGTTTACTGAATGAAAATGATGTTTTCCCAGTTTTCAATTTTGTACTTTCTGTGATTTACGCTGTGAAAAGGCTCTGAGTAACCGCATCGAAAGCATTTGAGACAAAACAGCTGGTTCTTTCATAGTTTAAAATGGCATTCGAATGCAAAGCTTTTTACGCACGAAATTTAGCCAAACATTGGACCTGCGCACATGAATCCTTTTGCTTAAGTTAAGTTAAAAACGAAATTTAAACAAACAAAAATGTTTAAGGGGCAAAACCCACTAAACCATTTATTTATTACTCATGAAGTAATTTAATACTATACAAAAAAAATTCATTTTTTGTTACGAAGTAATAAAAAAGTATTCAGTTATCTTGTCGGTTGAATAGAATCAAAATTATGTACAATAGTAATTTTCAACGGGCAAAAACTCAGCAACTGATTTGATTAACAGAGTTACATGTATGTTCGTCTGCACAGGGTACTGAGAACAGACGAAGTTCGAGAGCTTTCTGACAACGCCATGATTTGTATCGAGAAAAGTTTGCCAAGTAGCAAGAGTTATTGGCATCTTTCTTCAGGTAAGCAGTCTCCTGGGCTGAACAAATTTTTAGCTTTTTACAAAACGGCCACTCTTCATTTGAGGTTCTACTCAGTATAAGTTCAAAGCAACAGAAAGAACGCTTTCCTAAAGTATCTTCCTATCGTTCTACGACAATTGCTGCTCCCTGGAGCAACCCTGCTCGAGCTCACAGGCGTTAAAATCGTTACTGATCGAGCAACCAAGGTTTTGACATGACACACGCCGAAGATTAGCAGAGCAGTAGCCGATTCATCATTGTGGATATGTTTAAAGAGATTTCCGTGTATTTTGCTCTCGTTTAGGCGTTCTGGAATTTGTTCGCATAGTGGAGTCATGGAACTCCAGTTGCTATGGAGATGGTCACAGTAAGTAACATACAGAGATGAAAAGTCTCGTTGTCCACGCGCCCCCAGTGAACTGTGTCTCGTATAATGTTAACGTCTTAAATACATATACACTTTATTGTAACGTGTTTACATACGCCCCACCTGGAAACCAGCTTTTGTTGTGTGTAGCTAGCGTAGTGAAATAAAGTTGTATTGTATTGTATTGTCGTTATGTAAGCAGACAACGAGTCTCCACCCCTTCACAACCCTCCCCCCTCCCCCCGCTCCTACTAAGTGCCTTAGGCAAGTGACACATTCCTTCTCATTATTGTTCCATACCATAATCGTGATCGACTTACGTTCATCTTGGCAGAATGATTGATGACAATGTATTGGCTGAACTGATGCCGAAAACAAAGTGGGCAGAGTAACTTACTGACACGACGTGACATGACACGCTTAACCTTGTGAAGCTAACACAATTGTTTCCATGGAAACACCACACGGTGGCGCTAGAATATAACATTCGTGATGCTAATCAATGCTCCTGTATATCTGCGCTTTTTTAAACGGCATTTTACGGGATGGACATAAGCTTTCATAAACAGTACTCTCCGTTCCCTTTAATAACACTTCAATCATTTTGCGGAAAGTAAGTTTTCCGTAGGCCGCGCGCATCATCGTGTGCTTTGTAAGACGTTTGTTTGGAAACTTTTAAGCAAGCACTGTTCACTGTGTTTAGTTCCAAGTTGTAGCTGTATGTCATTTATTGCCACCGCAGTTTCGAAGAGTTGTAAAAGCGTTGCATCTTACTCAGAGAATACTAATTTATTTGAATGGCCTTCATGTTCACAACACACCCAAAATTCGTCGTGTATGTTACTGCTCTGATTCAGCGAACCTTCTTCACTTTGTGTCCAAAGCTTCCTGTCCAAAGTTAAGTTCAATTTCAAAAAGCAACTGACAAACTTTCACGCAAATCACTCTATCACTGAATTTGACAACAAAACATCACAATTTATTCACTCAAAGAACTAAGATTTAACTCTCTCTTTCATAAGTTTTCTCTGTAACTCACCATTTTAACGATCATTTGACAGTACTTTCTTAGTTCAACGTAGCACAAAGATCATCCCCATCATTACGACATTTGCTACATGTCCTTCTGAGATTTTTATAAAATGTCATTGATACACTATACTACTCTGCAGCCTGAGACCTAAAGCGCAGTCTGAGCCGGATCAATCAAACAAAAATATCGACAGCTTTTGCATGTAACAACACTTCGAAATAAAGAAAAGCCAGTAGTACTATGACTGGAGTGATCTCAATCTCGAATCCTCATTGTCCTTTCAAAACTAACGTTTCCTTTCGACTACTTTAAGGATAATTTAGGCGGTTTGTATGACGGTCTACAGTTGCAACATGATCAGACTTCGCAGCTTTTCTTCTCTGTTCTAACTTTGTCGATAATTCAGCAATGATAACATCTTCTTAGTTTCAAACACGCGTTTTAAACCAAGTTCTTAATTTCACGATTTGATTAAGTTTCGAACACATTTTTCCACATGCCACTAAAATCTTGATAGCTGTATAACTACGCAAAGTGTAAAGTGTAGTGACCGCACATTTCACTAATGCAAACTATATGATTGAGACCGAGGCAAACAAGACCAGGTATCCATGCAGCTTATTTTCAAAAGCACACAACGATATGAGTACTTCCTCCATCTCGCGATTCATTTTCCGCTGGAGAAACTGATGAGTTGTTAGAGTCACAGAGCTGTGCCAATATGTATATTGCAGCGATCAGCCAAGGTATCGAGAAGATCCAACCGAACGCTTGTAGAGCCTTGGCCGAATTATCATTGTGGATATTTTTGCAATGGTCGCTTTTATGTTCAGTTCTCAGTTCAGCATTCTTGCATTTGTATCCATAAAACAAGCACGGAACGCCAGTTGCTAACGAAGCAAGTACAATAAGGACAATGCAGCAGTAAAGAGAGTCGTTGTCCATTGCGACAGAGAACAAACCGTTTTTGGTTGGGTACTGTTTTGGCGTGGCGTCTTTGTGTAAGCCTCGGCGTTTACAACAAGCAGACGCCGTCAGCGTCTCCACAGCCCACACCGTCACCTCCTCCCCACCCCCATGAAGTCCTTGTTTCTCCCTAGAGATCAAACAATTGCCAGAAGGCAAGGCACTTGATAAAATGACTCGCGTCACGTTGATGAATTGTCTACGTTTCAAATGAATATTTTAGCATATCTGCAAGACCTGACGAAATTTGGGTGAACGGATCTGATTTCACCAAAGACACGAAAAGGCTACGAGCTGAAATAAGCTGAATCGAGGACAGAAAAGAGATCAAGATATGTTCCTCCTGTTTAAAAGTTACAAGAATGCATTCAAGATGTTCTTGCGGTCTTTCGCCGCGGACACTTACTGTCAACTTTTTGACCTCCGTGATTAGCAACGGTTCATAGACGATAATATCCGCTTCTTGTAAAACAGTTTAGTTTTTTTTAGTCTATATTTGATCAATGTTGGGTATTAGTGATATACAAAGAAGCCAGGTTTAATGAATAGGCGCTAGAAGCAATTTTAGCTGGAGATTACAATAGTTCAATTACTCCAATTTGCAACTTCGATAATCGGTTTTTTAATACCTTTGGAATTGCATTCTGAAATCTCACTCGTCTTAGACAACGGCCACGCTTATTAGGCGCTTTTGAACTTGTGGTTTAGACACATATGTCAAGATGTGCGACTTTTCGTTCATTTTTCTGTGCTCTGATCACACTTGGGCATCGACACAATCCTCGAATCAAGAAAGGCCGTTAACAATATGACGAAAACGGACACAACTCACGCACCGCAACTGTGGGGTTAAAAGCTACAGCCGGAATTATCTAGAGAGAAAGGAAAACAACGAAAAACAAAAAGAAACGAAGGAAGAGCGTCTGCTAGAGGCGGTAATTAACTCGAGTCTTAACTCTAACTATGTCCTTAAAAACAAATTCAATTTTTTTTTCCTGCATACACACGACACGCAATTGGGCTTTATTCACTTAGTTTAATGCTTAATTGCCCAAGTTGCATATGGCCCCCACATCAGCAGTTGCTTCCAGTGAGTGAGAGCCTTGTTTCGATTTCATATACACAGGAATCAATTAATTGAGCGTTGATCACGCCTTCTGACCAATTAAATTTCTTGACTGCGTGCGACAACAAATTCATCCCTGTCACCTCAGGTCTCGCTGCATGGTGACACTAACTGGAAACTGCTGGAATTGCATTAGTTTGCCAGTAGCTAGGCGCCAGTTATCATATATAGTATATTCTTTTAGAGGAGACAGTAAATACTTACAGAGCTGCAGTCCAATCCAAGTTCCTACGGATGTGTCCAAGAGCCATGCAAAAAAATTCCAGTTGCAAAGGAGACCAGCACAGGTAGCAAAAAGCGAAAAAGCAAAAGCGTGCGCCGCGATCGCTGTACATTCCAGGAGGCACAGTGATCAAAACGCGCGTTGTGTCGTTACTGACTCCCGGACACTTTCTTCGTGACTACTGATGCCTATGTACGCGGAGACTTGAACGCGCAGTAAACCAAATCACCTGTTCCAAAAGTGTTCCTGTTTTTCCAAGAACCTAAGCACGCTGTTAACTTCCTTTTACTTCGTGATATGTTGCCGAACGCGACCCCGGAAGAATTTTACTTCCGCATACCGAACAAGCGACAACAAGGGAGGGGAGGGTAGATTTAAAAATAACCATTGCCTTATATTTTTTCTTTGCATTGTTATCTACTGTTACGACGTCACACAGCATCAAGTTCGCCTGATGACGAGGCTGATGTATAACATAAAACAACATAACATAACATAACACAACATAACATAACCGTGATTATCATTTTAATGCTGATCATACGCAACGTTATTGTCCTTTCAGCCTACTATACCTGGTGATAGGGATTTAGCTGTCTAACATTTAGCGTTGTGCACTTGAGATATTGGATGCTGGTCAAGAGTCTTAAACTAAACAAGGATAAGACTGAACTACTAGTAATCTCTGCTAAACGTCTACCTGTACCAATTGTTCAAGAAATCTCTGTAGTCAGTGAGGCCATCCGCTCCTCACAGAAAGCTAGAGATATTGGTGTCACTTTTGACAATCATTTTCTTTTCAACGATCATGTTGCAAGTATTTGCAAATCATCTTTTTATCATCTTCGTAATATCAGCTATATATGTATTTAGTATATACCACACAAATGAATAGTACTTTTCGCGCGCGCTGATTGGTTTTCAGGAAGTCCATGAAAGTACAGCGTTACAGCTGTTGGCATGTTGATGTTTCAAAGCCTGACCTCTGCTGATGTACTGTTAACGTTTCCCTTTATACAAGAAAATTTCCCATTTATTTGTGCGTCGCATGAGTATTATTATTTTTTGGTTCCCAGGCCGTTCAAATCGTCCGCCAAGAAAATCCTTCCCCCAAGCTATCACTGGTTAGGCCACCGTACGGTTGCCTCAGTAAGTAAGAGCTCAGTACTGCCTGGCAGAAGGTCATGAGTTCAACACAAACGGGAAGTAAACGAGCCAAATCACTGCAAAGAGTAGGGGATATAGATTCCAATGCTGGAACCTGTCCAAACTCACGTGAAGAACAAAGAAAGACAAGAGTTCAAAGAACAGACAGACAGGAAACTTCATGGCCCACGAATGTCCCTTCTTATGAAATTCATGGCTCATGAATTAAAATACTTCAATATTCATGAAATGTTCATGGTCACAAATACCATGAAATTTCATTTTGCAGTTCTGAACTGTGTTTACATGGGCCATGAATGTCTTTCATGGAGTAGTCATGGAAGATGCACAGTATTTTGATAACACGGTGTTTCATGGTAGCACTATTTATTTTTCTTTTCTGGAACCAGGTAACATTGAACTTTAAGCAACAAGTGTCAACAGAATCGTAAAACTCTTATTCTTCGGCCATACGAAACGTTAAGTCATTAATTAACTTTTTTGTTACATGCGTTGTTTTGTCATGTTTGTTACCGCAGTTTGTAGATTATTTCTGGTTAAGTGTCAACAACCGATGGTCAGATACAGGCATGTGTTGAGACCCCAGCACATGCCTGTATGACAAGGACAACATCGTCGCTAGAATGTCCTGGGGCCAAATTAACCTAGTCCAGAGTAACAAATGTCCCGTCCCTGACAGCAATTCCCCGCCCACAATGTCAAGTACAACGAGAAAGTACCATGTGTGGAGTCCATAAACTGAAATCAACGCTGATCCCCCAAAAAGATCTCCACAGAAGGTGAAAGGATTAGGCATGGACATTACTTCGCCCCAAGGGTTAAGTGACAGCGAGACCAACCTGCTGTGGAGAGGCAGAATGGGGGGCCCAAGACTGTGAAGAAATAACAATAATCGACAGCCGATAGTCGTATGATAGCTTTTGTTGCAGTTATCACAGTTTTCTCATACAAACAGGGCAAAAGGAAGATTTTCTGCTTGGCATCGACCCTTTTGATCGTTTGTATGCCGTTTAAACAAAAGAATATTTGACTGTAGATTCGACAGCGGCAACAGCTTATCTCTCAGTCAGAGAAAGTTCAACTGTCACGGAATGGGGGATGCCTTGTGTGATGATCTGAAGTAAAGATGTGAAAGAGCTAGGTTTGACATTTCCCGGTTCCTTTTTAACTTTTTATCCCTGGCGAAGTGGCTCGATTCAGAGCCCTAGGTGGGGGAGTGTAGGGTTATTTTCAAGAGTCACTACTCCCAGAGCTGCGAGAGGAGACTTGCGACCTCCATAACCTGCAATCAGACATTTTGGTAAAGTATCGCAGGTTATGACCTCCACTACAACTGAACCATAATCAAATTTTGCAAAACAGCAAAAACAACTCGTAAGCATTTGTCCCTTTGTTTTATTAAATAATCATACCATTCAAGTACCATATAAAGAATACAGATTTCCAGCTTCACGAGAAGACTAATAGGCAGTTTTTACATATTTCATGTTATTTTTTACCTGTGAAAAAAATAATCAGTTCAAATCGAGACAGTTTAATTTAATGCAACCTCATGGTCACTGTGTCTTGCTCCCTGGTGCACAGGTCCACGTGCACTGAGCACAACCATGGCGCAATGCCGCGGGAGAACACACAGTTAAGCGTTATAAATTTTCATTTTTATGTCAAAGCAACTGCTTGTAGAAACGATGCAGATGATCTGCCCTGGGCTAGGATGAGAAAAAAATCCTCACTGCTGCAGAGCAGGAGGTGGCTGGCGGAGCAACGAGAGCCAAGCACATCCTGCAAGACAAGAGGTTCTCTTCTCTTTCTGCTCGGTGAGTGACAAGAGAGTTTGGGAGTGAAAGGGTAAACTAATACCCGGGGGGGGGGGTGGGTCTACCCTACAAAGTTCTATACCGGGGGTTCTGCCCCAAGGTCCAAGCACTCAACCTTCTGCATACCATTTTGACAGAATAAGGTCGCCCTGTCATATGCCTTTGATATTGAAAAAAAATGTACCCCTTTCACATTCAAAACTGGCCCTTATTATGATTTAATCGCATAAAGGAAAGAAGTCTTGTCGTTTTCATAGTGCCTAATAAATGAAACGATACAGCCGTTGAAGTGTGTCTATTCGACATATTTTAATAAAAGGCCCCAGGTGAGGCCCTTTAATTAAAATGACTATAGTATTAAAGTGACAGATCTCCTACTCTTTTCATATACCTCAACTTGTGTAATCCCTATCCTTTTATATACCTGAAGACTGAAAAAGGTACCCCATTCGGGCAGAGCCTCGACTTATAGGCCATTATAGGGAGTACCCTCTAGGGACTAATACTTGCTCAAACTTACCTTCTCAAACTCATTTATAATTCATCAAGTTAAAACAAAGAAAATCACAACCGTGAAGAAGGGTCGGATACCCGGTCTTAATTTGCGCTGCGCGCCGTATTTTCAACTCTCTTCTCGTTGTTTGGATATCCTGAGAAAACACTCTCTCGCGCCCCTGCCCCCCCCCCCCCCCCGGGGGGATACTTAACAAAGTTTAATACGGGGAGGCTCAGCTCCAATGTCAAACCCCTTGCCCTTTTGTATACCATTTGGCAGATAAGGTACCCCTTTATATAACTTTTATTGAGAAAAGGTACCCCTTTCACATAACTACTTTAGAACACTGCACCCCCTTTCTAAGCGCTTGTAATGAAGTTAATTAACAATACTACGGGAGAATATCAAGCATTACCAGATGAAATGCCATAAGTGCGTTTATTCGAAATATTTTAATCAAAGGCCCTTTTAAATACCTAAATGACCGATTTCCCTACCCTTTTATATACCTTAAGCCTAAAAAAGGTAGCCCTTTTGGGCGAAGCCTCCCCATATAGGCCATCATAGGAAGTACCTCCCGGGGCTCTCACATTTGATATAATAAATCAAACATTTCATATTTCCGACTGACGATTTGAAATCATCCTTCACTGAACCGACAAAGTTTACAAAAATAAACACCACGGCAACTCTCATACGAACACTTGCCAAGCCAGAAGGTATGACGCTACACAAGATCTTTTGCCCCATGAAAAACTCATAGACCACTTCTTTCCCTCTGCCTAACTCAGGGTGAGCAATGTTTTCTGACTACAATGTACTAAGACTTGTAGCATACAGACCTTTGTGACAGATGCAGTGGGCTAATGGTTAGTGTTTTTCGCTCTGGATGGTGCAGCTTGAGGTTTGAGCCTTTGCCGCCACACTATGTCGTATTGTTGTGCAACAGCTTTGACTCTCAGTGCCTCTCTCCACTCAGGTGTGGTATTAAATGAGTTCCAGTGAATTTAATGCTACAATAAGTCGGAGTAACCTTGCATTTGACTAGGATCCCATTTAGGGGAGGAGTACAAAACTGAGCTCTTAGCAGAGGCACCCATGATTAGTGTCCTCCACTCAAGATCAAACGGTCCTGGTTCCAGTCCTGGCTAAGGACACTTTGTTGTGTTTTTGGGGAAGGCACTGAACTCTCACAGTGCCTCTCTCCATCCAGGTGCATAAATGGATATCAACTCATTTAATGCTGGAGGTCAGGATAACCCTGCAGTAAGCTAGTATCTCCTCCACGGGGGAGTAGAAATACTCTTGATTGCTTCATTCATGCTACATAGAATCTGGAAATAAGCACCGGTCTGATAGGCCACTTAGCTCCATGATGTATTTACTTTACCTGCTTATCTATGGAAACCAGCCGTGTGGACCAATTACACTGGGGTGTGGTTTTACCTCACTCTTTAATGCCAACCATTGACATTCCAAGATTGACAAGATCATTCTCTACTTTGACTCAACTTCTGCCAAATAGAGGATAGTAAGAGAACCATCTCCTTATATCATCAGATAATTTGGTTTTATCAACTGGGTTGATAATGTGAATTGACCATCGTAAAGAGATTCGGAAGCTGACATTTCGAGCGTTAGCCCTTCGTCGGAGCGAATCCAATTTTCATAACATGCACATCCTCATATTATCAGTTGGCCTGCAAGAATGACCTTACACCAGTTTCACTTCATCTTTGTATGTTGTACGGTTTGTTTCTTGCCGAATTCCTTTTATAAAGCACATTATGCATTCACCAGACCCTTTCATTAATTTCCATTAATTCTAAATGGTCAGGATAGGACTTGGAAAAGGCCAGAGTTTCTTTGATAGCATGTCCCCATCATACCCATACTATCGTTTATAGCATAGCCTACAGGCCCAGGGATTGCATGACACACTACTAAAGTAGTGATGACTTTAAGACACTTACCTTTAGATCTCTAACACTCTTACGGAGATTATCCTATGCCAACCCTTAACACACTCATATAAACTTGTACAATGACCCTAGGACACCTGTATGAGAACCTTTGGACACTCTTATGACAACCCTGAGACACATGACAAACCTATTGGCATATTATGGCCCTGAGATACTTTATGAATATCCTTAGACACTCATATGATGACCATAAGATACATGTATGACAGCCCTCAGAAACTTGTAGCATGACCCTAAGACACTCATCATAACCCTAAACTCTAGAATGATGGCCCGAAGACACTGATTCTTATGGACACTCGCATGAGAACTCTAAGACACTAGTATAACGACCCTAAGACACTCATCATGACCCTAAGACACTAGAATGATGACCCTAAGACACTTGCATGAGAACTCTAAGACACAAGTTGTACAACAACTTTATGAAACTCATCATGACTCTATGGCTCTAGAACGATGACCCTATAGGCACCTACGACACTGATTCTTAGACACTCCAATGAGAACTCTAAGACACTCATCATAACCCTAAGACACTAGAACGACGACCCTTGAACACTCGCCTGAGCACTCAAAGACAGTTGTATGATGACCCTAAGACAGTGATCCTTAGATACTTGCATGAGAAATCTGAGACACTTGAATGGCAACTTAAGACACTAGAACGACGACCCTTAGACACTCACCTGAAAATTCCAAGTCACTTGTTTGACAACCCTAAGATACTCATCATGACCCTAAGAAACTAAAATGATGGCCCTAAGACACTTGCATGAGAACTCTAAGACACTTTTATGACAATGCTAAGCCACTCATCATGACCCTAACACACTGGAATGACGACTGCAATACACTGACCTTTAAACACTCATAAGAACTCTGAGACACTTGTATAACAACCCTAGACAGACATCACGACCCTAACACACTAGAATGATGACTAAGAAACTTGCATGAGAACTTTAAGACACTCGTGCAACCATGCCAAGACATTCATCATGATGCCGAGACACTAGAATGACCCTAAGACACTCATTATGACCCAGAAAAGCTTGAATGATAAGCTTTAAACACTTGCATAAAATCTTAACACTTGTATGACAATACCAAGACACTCAAATGATGACTCAACAACACTCCTAATTGCAACCTTACGGCATTTGTAAGGCAACCCTCAAACATACATGAGGTGACCTTTAGACACCAAGGAAACTGTTTGACCATCATACAACATCAGTATGATGTCCCGATGCCCAAAGGTACCTACACCTGTACAGCATAAACTTGATACTCATTTATCATGATCCACAACACAGCTGCACCTATATCATGGCTCCACAACACCAAAGATTCATGGCACCATGATATAAGGGGCACACTGTAAGCACACCATGACCCCACCAGTGGCCACACCCATTTCACGACCCTACCATGCCCATATCGCCACCCCATCATGCACATGTTGAGACCCCATCACACCCATATTATGACCCCAACAAGCCCATAGCCCATCATACATGACCACACCCATGTCATGACCTTAACACACTCAAAGAGATACATCAGGCCATTCCCAACCCAAAATAAACACATCTTACCAAACCACCACCACCCAAAGAGGCAAAACAAACAAGCAAGCCATTCATTTTCAATGTCATTTTACCACATGTTTGATCTCTACAACAAATGTCTCAACCTTAAAAGTGAACAAGGTTTCCATGTAAGACCTTCCTAATTAAGGATAAGCACATATCTGCGCACTATGTAACAGCTTTTGTTTCAACACAGGTAAAATACCAAGTGATGCTTCCTTAAGAGTAAGGTAAAATTAATCAATTGGTAAAATGATAAAAAATAATTCATCAAGCTAAGACCAGACAACTTCCGCAAGTATTCTGCAATTAGCAGACTGAATTGATGTCACAACAAAATGGAATGGAAGAGCAAACAAGTGACTCCAAAGTCAATGGAAAAGAGATACTGCATCCAAAATTGTCAAAGACATTATTTTCCTGTAAGTCACAAACCTGGTCACTTCTGTAAACCAATAACTTGAATGGGTATGCAAAATAAAACAATGCCTTGAAGCCCAGATAAAAATGAACTAGAGAGCAGTTAACCTTGCTTAGACTAAAGAATTTCCAACAATCCGTCATGCTGAAGTGCTCCATGAAGCATTAAATGGATGACTCCTATTTACATGCCAATTCTACATGTTGCATCCACTACATAAGAACTAGACAATCAGAAAATCAACAAAATCAAGCATAAGCCACAGGGAAGCAATAGCCAATGCCAATCTTCAATTCACAAAGCCTTCAAACCCAGCAGCATGTCTCACTTCAGCCTAACCGATCCATCCTCACATCAATTTCACGACCATCAATCAGTGCTCCATTAAACATACCTTGTCAGATATTAAGGAAAAATCCAAAATGTTACTCTATAATTATATAATATATAAGCTGGGGTGGATCCAGGATTTGATGAAGGGGGGTTTCGGATAAGCACCTGCCGATGGCCGAAGCCCCTAGGGGGGTCCGGCATGCTCCCCCGGAAAATTTTTAATTTTAGGGCCTCTGAAATGTGATTTCCAGCGTTTTCAGGGACAATTTGAAGTGGTTTAATTGCTCTAAAGTCACCTCCATTTTCAAAAGATGTATTTATTAGCTGAGTTGGTTCACTTTTTTTAACCACGCGTTTGTTATACGTTTTTACGTTCAGTTTAGGGGATTCAACCGAACCACCCGAACCACCCCTAGATCTGCGCCAGATAGGGCCTCACTTTTTTCAAAGGCTGAATAACTCTAATCTCTAGGCCTGGGTTGTTTGAAAGGTGGATAGCACTGTCCAGCTGAGAAATCACTATCCATTGGATAGCTTGGTTTGTATTGTTCACACTTATCCACTGGAAAGTGATTCATAGCGTTTTTCACCTTTCAAACAACTGAGATCAGAAAAATCACTATCCAGTGGAACAAACCACACTAGTCTTTCTGCTAGATTGTGATTTATCCCGTGGAATGAGCATTATCCACCTTTTGAACAACCCAGGCCAGACCATTTGCAATTGCATTATTATTTTTGTTTACAAGATTTTCTTGTTAGAATAAAAATATTTAGAACAGGACCTCACTGTATATCACCAGTATAAAGTGAGAGAGATTCCTGTAATAAATATAGTTATTGTTATAGTTGTTATTGTTATTCTTATTATCATCATTTTCAAACTCTTACTTAAAAAGCCAAATTCTCAATGAGGAGGTTGCACAGCTGAGTTTTTAGAGCTCAAGCATTTGATTCAACCACTACAGCTGTAACTGTGTTTGTTCTTCTCAGCAACAGAAAGTACTTTAACCCACATTGAGGAAGGTAATTGTAATTCCAAGTTGGGAGAGGGGGAGGTAGCTTCACAAGTCAACATTTTCCAAGAAAAGTATGAATTTTTAGAAGAAGTGACTTTTGAAGTACCCTCCCCTACCCCTCAGGGGATTTGGGTGGATAGTTTGATTTAAGCGAAAACACCTTTCATCTTGAGGGGTATTTTTTTGAAATAACATAATATTATATTGTTTACAACAATCCATATTTGCAGGTTAAAAGGATACTTATTGCATGAGCAGCATCCTCAGAAGTCTCAAACAACACTGTACCACAGCCCTTGGATCTTCCACTCGATTCTGTCATAATGTCTGCACGAACCACTCTTCCTGAATTCAACAAACAGCACAGTATACACATTAATAGAGTGCTTTCTTTTGAGTTTTCAAAAACCAAAACCAGCCTCAACAGGAAATAAAAAAGAACTGAAACAACACAATTAACAACATTTGAACTCGTAATCTGTGAGAAGATGTGTAACACCAAGGGGGAACTTCCATCTAAAAGATTAGGGATGCTCCTGAAAAATCACAGATTTTGGTCTCACTTAGGGTGTTCATGATGAAATGCCACTATTTTAGATGTCAAGGCATCTCTTAGCATTGCTCTCATAGAAATAACCAAAAATACGGCATGTGCATTCAAAAGGTTATCTTTTAGAGGTGAAAAAAGCTTAAACTATGCCCCTGGAGACTGCTCCCTATTCTCTTTCTTTCTCAAACTCATCTCCACTTCAG
Source organism: Platygyra sinensis (assembly GCA_019787425.1). Lineage (NCBI taxonomy): Eukaryota > Metazoa > Cnidaria > Anthozoa > Scleractinia > Merulinidae > Platygyra > Platygyra sinensis. The sequence goes on along the minus strand of JAHPZR010056075.1, from coordinate 19,274 downwards.
ACCCCTGATATGAGTATTGCTAAATCTACATGTACCACTGCTGTTAGCAGTTCTTGAAAGAATAGAATAGAGTAGAAAAGAATATATAGAATAAAATAGAAACTTTATTTATCCACGGGATCATTTCACTAAAAAGAGTTTTAGATACCGGTAATCTATATTTTCTTTTGAGTGAAAAACTCCACTTACCCGCTCCTTTGAACTTGTCCTTTAAGTCTTGCCAATTGTACCGCCAAGGAAGCTGTAGAGATAGAATCAATGCCACATTTTTATTTCTAAATTATTTCTAAATTGCTCACCTACAAAACATATTTCCTAAAATTTTGGTTCTCCACGTACAGTCAAACCCCTATTAAGTGACCATCTATTAAACAGTCACCCCTATTAGGTGGTCGGTAAACAATTTTCTACTGTTTTTACCTCAGTGGCTAGTCCCTATTTAGCAGCCACTATCCATTCCCCTAACGGTGGCGGGTTGAACTGTCATTTTTATCTAAGCTGTTTAATTGTATGCTTAATCAAAAGATGGACAGATCAAATACTATTAACATAATAATTTGAAAGAGTTTAGAAAATAGCCGGTAAGAAAGTGTTCACCATTGAGCATTGTCTCTAAAACCAAAGCAAAACTAAATGTAGAATTGAATTTTACACTTTGACAATCACTTCTGAATCAATAAACAAATGATTTAATTCCATTTCTTTTGTGCACTTCATATTTTACAGGAAACTAATCATAAATAATAATGCAGAACTCATAACATCACAGTACTATTAGTTTTGCACACACAAAGATAGGCGTACTGCATGTACTTACATTTCTCACAAAAACCTGCCTTCCCGAGGTTCCGCCGTCACTATGGTGTGATGAACTGAGCCCACCAATCCCACTACCGCCCCCACCTCCACCACCACCAAGCCCAAGAGTGCTCCCCAGCATCCCCAGTGCAGCCAGAGGATTGGTGGCAGAGGTGTCGTGCATACCAGTAGCTCCACCTCCAGCAATGTTGCCCATACCCCCACCAGGGGTCAAACCACCAGTGTTGCCACTCAATGCACCAAGATTACTGGTCAGCTGCGCAAGTGTACTAAGCCTTGTAGACTCTGAAACAGTTGAAGGACAGCCATGGGGTTCATGTTGCCTCCTGCACGGCCCATGGATGTGTTGTTTATACCTGCATTGCTTAACTGCTGCATAATGGGTGCATTGCGATCCTTGAAAAAAAAAAACAACAAAACAAAAGAAAAATGATGACTCATACTGACATGCAAGAGATAATTCTTACCAATATGCCACTTTATAAAAAAACAAGAAAAAATCTGAGTTGGGATCATTACAATATGGTTTCTCTCTCTAGTTTTGTCCCCGTAACACTTTCACGCAACTGTAAGAAGAGACTTGGGTTAGATTTTGGCACATTCCGGAAGTGCTGAATGCCACAAGCTTCCCTATCTTGACCAATAGGAGTCGTGTTTGGCTTGTCAACCATTTGTATCATTGTGTCATTTTTACTGACTGCGAGCGACACGTCAAAATATTCGTTATAGTGGGGTAAATATTTATTGTGTGCTGGGACTGTCAAAATCAATTCGTTATAGCAGGGATTTCATTATAGTGGGGTTCGTTATGGTGGGGTTCGTTTCCACATATTTTACTGTAATTCTGCCGGGCTTTCAAATGTTGTTCGTTTTAACAGGGTCTGTTTTATGTATAGCGGGGTTCATCATAGCAGGGTTCGTTATAGCGGGGTGCCGCTGTAATCAAATATGTAAGACTGCCAGTTTAGACACCACGCCAGTAATTTTACACCCTTCACTTTCAGTAATTTTACAGTGGTCTGTTTGTTTGAAAAAGCTGCATTGCAAAGCTCATCATTGGGCATGTTTATATAAATTGAATAATTATGTACCATTTAAACCTAATGTACATTTAACTACAAAAAAATTTGCATTTTGACATCAAAGATCTCAGTGAAGAGAACATACCAGTCTGACGCTCATAGCCCTATCGCTGAGAATCTGGCCATGAAACATAGCTGCATTAAATTAAGGAGAATAACTTGTAACAACAAAGACCTTATCCCTACAACAACCTAAAAGTTTCAATTTGTGATACTGTTTCAATGCATGGGGGCATATCCCAGGTTGAGTAAGGATGACTTGGCTGTAAAAGTGGTCATCCCCCACCAGTCTTACCCAGGTTTGAACCCTGATCCACTGTCATGTACCATGTTTTTATCAAGCTATAGAAACATGAGTGGAAGTTTGGGAGAACAAGAAATGCTGTGGGAACACGAGCTGTAGGTGAGTATTTCCACAGCTTTTTGAGTTCTCCTCAAACTTTCACAAGTGTTTCTATAACTCAATAGAAACACTGAGAACATGTTTTCTATTTATTTTAGAAAACACTGCGACTGAGAAAAGGGAAACACCTTGTTTACTTTGATCATCAAAATGTAAATTTATTTATTTATTACAATTTAATGGCATATTAAATTGTAATTCTCTTTGCTTGCACCATCATTACATCAACAGCTCACGTTAGTTTTGTGTTTCTATCGAGTTAAAGTGCCTATGAAGTAAAGAATTATTGCTGCTTATTTAAAAGGCTTTTCAAAGAATGGCGTTTTCCTTTTGGGAATATCTTTTTTCTTGTTAGAGACATTTAAGTTTTTGTATTACGCAAATGAGGAAAGTGATGAGGTGGTTCCACTAAAACAGTACAACACTCAATTAAGAATATCTCCAGAAATATTGGAGCAGTGTTCTTCAAACTTGGCACCAGAAAAGTACATCACAAAAGAAACAGAATGACACCTACTATGTTGTTGCCATGGTAACACTCTCAGCCCCAGTTCTTTCTGTGAAAAACCAAATATTGCCATTTGAAATCTTTTAAAGTGGGACAGAGGGCATAGCTCGGCACACAAATGGTTCCTATATTGCCTTAACTATCCCCACTAGTTTGTCAACAGGTGTCATTTTGCTTCTTTTATAATGTACAGTCCTGATGCCAAGTTTGAAGAACACCGCTTTAATATTTCTTGAGATATTCTTGATTGAGTGTTGTACTGTTTAAATGAAAACACCTACAATGTATGACATCATCACTTCACTCACAAAAACGTAAATATCTCTAAAACAAAAAAAGACATTCTAAAAAGAAAAATGCCATTCTTCTATACTTTGAAAGGCCTTTCAAATAAGCAGCAATTATTTTTTACTTCATAGGCACTTTAAAGAAACATGGTTTTAAACCAATCAGCACACATTCTCTTAGGGCTATTTTCTAAATGTCTATTGAGTACAGTCCGTACCTGTACATTGTTGGTGCACAAATAAAACCGTTCTACAGCTGTGATTAGAGATCATCCACTGGACATTTTTGGTAATGAAACAAGCCAAATCTCTGACGGTTAAAAGAGACTGGCAGCTCTGGGGAAGAGCAAGGTGGCAGATGAAAGACTACAAATATATATTATTTTCTCTCTATGATTTTATGTTGCAAGAAGATACTAGCCAAGAAAGTTGATGTTAACATTTCCACTACAGATTTCAAACAATTATACAGGAAAGGATACAGACTGCATTAATGGCCTCTGTTGCTGTTTCAAATTGTACAGTGCCAAAGCCTTTGGATTTATTGTCTGAGTCCAGATTGATATCTGCACGAATGACATTCCCTGCAAAACATCATGCAAGATTATAATTTGAACACATAACTAAAGGTTGTGGAATGTAAAGAGGAGGTTTAACACAACATCAAGTCCTTACCAGCTCCTCTGAATGTGTCTTTAAGTTTCTGCCAAGTTACATTGTAGTCAAGCTTTTGGAAAAAAAAAAAAACATAAAAAAATAATAATGGGACAACTGCAGCTTCATGTAACATAGTTGGCTTTTTTCTCACTATAGCACATCCATTTGCTGGCTAGTTCATGGTCACAAGACATCAAAATATGAAAATGTTTAACACTAGTGACATTGCAAAAACTATGGCGTCAAACAGGAAACAGTTCATTGTTACATGTACCTGCGAAATGTTGATTGCTATTGTATGTGATCAGAGCATGCAGTTGAAGGTGGCCTGATGTTGTTGCTGGAATCTTAGTGCACTGCTCAAAATTTACTTTTGTTTCCCACCGGTTTGACCCATTTGTTTTGCTATTATAATAACAGATCACATAATGATTGGTCCATTGGGGAATGATTAAATAAATTTAGTTTCCTTCGAATCTCAGTGTTTACATCTCAGGAAACATTGAGAATCTTGGGAAACAAAATTCGCTGTTATACATGTGCAGTGTTGTACAACTGTTTAGAATATACTAAAAATTAATTACTAATAGCTACACTGTATTTATTATAATAACCCTGGTATGAATTCCAGATGTAAACTAATAATCTATTATAAATAACTAAATATAAATTATCATTAGAAATATTCACTCGACTATGGCTGATCTGGTTTTGATTTTTTCAATTGACCAGACAACACGGACGAAGAAAAAGACTTTTTAAATTCACTTATAGCTTACATTGCTGACAAACACTGTGCAAGACAAAGCATCAGTCCGGTAATTGATTCCCTGAGCAGCAGAAAGGTTTCCCAAGCCCAAGAGACCACCAAACCAAGGTTTCCCAGAGGCCCAGCTCCACCTCCCAGGCCAAGATTTCCACTCCCAAGTCCACTTCCAAAATTGTTACCAAGTGACATGCTGCCTCCAGTGAGAGAGGGAAGGTCTGATCCTTTTGAAGGCCTGCTACGTCTTTCACTTTCTTCAAAACTATCCTAAAAGAAAATCACGAATTGTAGCAGAGATTGCATCTTTTTGGTACAACAAAATAAGACATCATCTACACTCAAGGCAAGGATTATAGTCAGATCTTTTTAAGTGCACTGAACAGTAATTTTCTGGGAATTTCAGAAGGACATTGTGGGCTGTGATTTTAAAGTAATTCCTTGTAAATTTTTTCCTTTCATCTTGGCTGAATGCCTCATCACGCAATTCTGTTACCATTTGTTCACTTCTTTCATTCAACTCTCATTTATACAACTGCCTTGTGCAAAAGCTAATTTGACAGAGAGGGAATTGATTTCCAGGCACCATCTTCACTGTAAGGAAAACCACAGTGAAAAAACCCCACTTTTTATCCAATCAGAAGTAAGACCATTTGAAACTAATTGTGACTTTTTCATACAGCACCTTTTCTAGTGCTTGGCATCAGATCCGTTTATTTATCTTAAGTTTTGATTGGGTCATCGGATTGTCTGTATCTAATGTGATTGCCTAGTAAGAGAGATTACAACTGTACTTTGGTTTTGGTTTTATGGCATTCGATATATAATCAACACTGAGATGAAAGTAATTTGTCCCATAGTAGCAATTGAGTGATAATGGTCATCAATGCAAGTGCGGCCGTAACACTACTTGAACAGAGACCTGAAAAAAATTTCAGGCTCTGAGCGTGATTCGAACCCACGACCTCTGCGATGCCGGTGCAGTGCTCTCCCAACTGAGCTATCAAAGCCACATGAGAGCGGTCGTACATGTATATGGGTTAGCCCTTTATATGGGGACGTTTAGACTTGGCCCAAGTACAGTTAAGATGAAAGTAATTTGTCCCATAGTAGCAATTGAGTGATAACGGTCATTAATGCAAGTGCGGCCGTAACACTACTTGAAACGCACTGTTCTATACTAACAAGCAAACATGCACGTATTGCATTGCACATCTATAGGTAAAAATGGTTGACGGACCTCTCGTATATGGATTGTTCTCCCTTTAAATTCAGTACCATGAAGTTCTTTAATTGCTTTCTCTGCATCTTCTTTATGCCGGAATTGAACAACACTTTGGGAAAAGAAATTGTCATCAGGATTTGATTTTACATGAAAACAACAAATTACATGTACATTACTTTATAATAATTCTAATCGTCTTTTATCTCAAGGACTGAACCATCATTCATTTCATGATATATTATTTTACAGTAACTGTGGTAAATTTATTATACTGTTGTCCTTCATAATTAGTAGAATTTCCAGTTTAATACAATGGATAATGTACTGAAAAGGATGGAAGTTCTGAAGTGAGCATATTTAAGTAAAGGATCCACATTTTAAAATCATCTAGAATAAAACTATACTGTACATAAATTATTTTCATGACATGCATGTATTATCGAGAAATCTTTTTCACTTTCCTGAGTAACTTTAATTGTATACAAGGTATGCACGTACCCACATCCCTGTAAAGAAACAACAAAAAATATCCTTAAAATATATTTTACATTATACATGTAGATATGTAACACAGAGGCATGCTTGGATAAAAATAATGTGAGAATGTGTCCAAGTTTGTGGGGAAAATTTGTAGCTTGTTAGCCATTAAGTCATAGTCAGGGTTCGACTCTCCTATCAACAGAACCTCTGTAATGTGTTGCTCTAGAAAATATCAAGCCCCTCCCCCCCTTGGAAGGAATTTCAGTTTGAACCCTCCCACCCATCTGCAATCTCCAGTTTAGCTTCATACTTTTAGGGGTGGGTATGGATATTTTCCGGAATTGCATAGTTAGGGTATTCTCAAACAATAGACCATTTGCATCTCACATGGTACACATATGCTAGGAACCAAATAATGCAGTGGGGCTTTCACAACAAAGGAAAGTCGGGCTGGACTGGTAAGAGTTCCACTGTTTTAGAAGTCCCACTGCATTATTTGCATCCTAGCCTAATTTATTCTATACCATGTGACCAGATCATGCAAAAGGCCTATTTCCCAAGAAACTCCACTTGCTTATCAGGCAAATGCCAGACAGAATCTACCAGCCCTAGGCTATCAGACACAACTTTCTCTAAACACCACGAATCTCCTTTGACAGGAAACGCTAGACTAGTCCATAGCAGGTTACCCAAAGCACTTTGCTGGCCGTTGGCTAACAGCTTGTCTGTGACTCCTGGGTGGAGCAAAATACATGTAGTTGGAAAGTAAAATAAAAAACCCGTCTACAACAACATTAAAGTAAGGTGAGCATCCCAAGCAATCCTGTGATGTCATTGAATGCACGTCAACAAATACAATGTCTCAAAAAGAACCTTTAGAACGGTGTGGTGGCCAAGACTGTGGATTTAGCCATCCACATTATTTTAAGTCTTGGCCAGGGTCAATGGGTTGTGTTCTTGAGCAAGACATTTTAGCCTTACAGTACCTCTCTCCACCCAGGTGTATATTTGAACACCAGGGAATTTAACACTCGGGTAACTCTGCAATGGTCTAGTGCGTCAAAGGGGGGGGGGGGGGGGGTAACTGAATTAATTCCCAGCCACCTCCAGACAAAACAACTCGAGATAAGCATTAGCTTAATAGGTCACACTAGACTCAAATGTAGATGCTACACTGTACTTCTTCATGCTGATACCTTTGATTTTCCTCGACTGTCTACTATGATGTCGACAAATCCCACTTCACCGGCTACAACAAAAAATATAAACAACACAACTTTAATTCCCAAGAGTGCTCCATAATTAATATTTTTCATGTAATATCAACACAATATCAAACAAACAAGTAATAAGAATTCCATTCTGATGACATTGCATTTCTTAAATCTGACTGGCTGTTAGGCTCGATTACCAGCCGCTGTCCGGGAAAGGAGCCCGCGCTCCTCCCCGAACTCACGGCTGGACTCATGGACCTTAGTATTGTTAATCTCGACCAATAAAAAATCTCCCTGCCTGAATCGAGCAGGCTGCATAAATTATCTTTCTCGTACAGGGTTCGTACACTTATGACCTGTCAAAATTCCATGACTTTCCATGACTTTTTCCATGACTTTTTGAAATATTCCATGACCTAAGTTAAGCTATTTCCCTCCGGCAGTAGTGTCAAAACAATCATTTATTCAGCTGAAATTACATTTGATTTTTGGACTTGCCAGTTAATTTTTCAACTTTGGATCTTAATGCCTTTCATTCATAGAAAACATACTGATTTTCCATGACTTTCCATGACCTACACCTAAATTTCAGGACTTTCCAGGCCTGGAAAATGAAATTGTAAAATTCCATGACTTTCCAGGTTTTCCATGACCTGTACGAACCCTGTCGTAGTAGCAAAGAAGTTCTGCGATACGAAAAGCGATCGCGATAGCGGGACATCTAACCAAATACCTTCAACTGATGAAATAATGCCTGATCTATTCCATAGCGGCATATACAACACAAAAAATAGTCAACAGATTTTTTGCGTGAGAATCTATATTTCATTATTTGAATCATGTGGTGCCAGAATGTCAGATAACGAACAAAGTCAACAAAGAGAGGGATAAATGAAAACATCGATCTCAGGAAAAAACACTCAAGCAAATCGATGTGTACGGTATTCTTCTTGGAGGAAAGTGACACCAGCCAAAATTAAATGTTTAAATGAAGCAAAGCAAACTGAACTAGCAAAACAAAACTATGGTGTCAACAAGATGCACGCAAACTTATGCGTGACCTTTGACATGCCATTTGCCACACCACAGTCAAACAGCTCTGCTCTACTTTCTTTTTACAAATTCTTCTGTAGAAAACGGCATGTAATGCCCTTCTGTAACAATAGTGTGAAACAAAATAGGTTGGAAGGCCAAAATTAAAAGAAGAGGTGGCGAAAACGGCACATCTACAAATGTTATGAGCCGTAGGCGTAATGTGGACTCGCCAATGATTGTCATCAGATGACATTCCTGGTAACCAGAAGCGCCGCAAGAATTTTAATTTTGAATTTACGTCACAGACATGGTTTGCAGCTCACACGTCCAGCCGTCTCTTCTCGGGGAGGGTAGACCAGACACGAGAGAGCGGCGGAAATCGAGCCTAACTGGCTGTTAGACACATGGAAAAGATCACTGTTTAGCAGTAAAACAGACAGACAATAAAATATTTAATGGTTGGTTGATGTGTGCCATCTATTGAAATCACTTTCTTGTATTTTGTCAGCTCCAGTCTTCCACACTTCTCTCTTGAAGGATGAAACAAGACCAAGCTAAAGCACACAGCAAAGTTACAGCTGCCTAATTTAATATGCAGGAAACTGCCTGAGCATCGGTTGCTTCAACTGTAAAACTGGCAAGTGTTTATTTAAGTTTTGCTGAAAGTGGAGCTTTTCCAAGCTTTCTCTAAATACGATTAAAATACCGTCTTTCAGAAAAAGCTTTTAAATAGTGCGCTGTATTAGAATATATACATGTAAGACTGACTGATTTACGACTTTTTCAAGCGGTACGCATTTGGCCGGCATAAAGATTTCGAAGAAACAACACGAGACAACGGTATATGCGGTATATACTATACAAATTACTTCTCCAATTGGCTCTTTGAAGCTCATGCTAAAAGCTGAAGTTCTGCTATTAATTCACCAAAATAAGCCTCCGCAAATTCAAGTAACCACATTACGATGTGCAACATGCAATTAGGGACAGTGCAACTGAATGAAAAGCGTAATTTTAACGTGATGTAGCCACGCTTTGCGGCAAAGTAAAAAAAAACCTTCGAATGGCGTGAATAATAAAAAAGTAACAATACCTTTCTTCATATAGTCCTTCAAATCCTGCCATCTTACTTGGTAAGGAAGATTCCAAACGTAAACACGGCATTCTTTCCTTCCGCCATTTCTATTGCCGTAATTCCTAGCGACCAGATATCGGCAAGACAATCATAACCTATTTCCTGAAAATAAAATTGCAGATTGTTACTAATTTGTAAAATTAATGTAGATGGGACTCTGTGGGCGCTCTGACTGGTCAAAACTCTATGTTTTATCAGAGTATAAAACATAGAAAAAGTGTGTTTTATTGTTTTTCACCATACAAAAGCAAATGAAAAAGCCTAAGCTGTGTATTACACTGTGAAAACACTCCAAACATTTGAGAACACTCGAGAAATATTAAAAACACTCGCCTGTGGCATGTGTTTGCTACATTTCCCTTGTGTTCTCAAATGCCAATTGTATTTTATCAAAGTGTAATGCATGGTTTAGGCTTCTTTACTTGTTAAGTACAAAAGTGTTTCATTAAAGGCCAGGTAACCGGTAAATTGACTGGCTGTGAAGACAAGTATGCCCGCCTGGTTTGACCATCTAGACGAAAGGTTTTGTTACAAAGAAGTTCAAATCAAAAACGTTTGCACACCTACATGTATGAAAACCAGTTGCGCTGCTGCTGAAAACCTTAATAAAACTTCCGGTACATCAATAACTGGGCAAGTATGAAAAGGTTAATGTAAAATTTGGAAACTGATGATTTTTTGTGCAGTTAGATTTGGACAGATTTTGCTTGTGGTTACAATTAGGGTCCCCAATAACTTGCCTTGGTACATACAGCTGTACAGTGTGGTATGTACATGTAGTTGGAAGTAAAGAGGATGTAAAGGTCATAAAGAAGTTCTCAGGACTGCCCATGCATTCTGGACAAACTTACACATATGTGTGTTGAATTTCTGCAGACTCAAACTACTAGCCGATTTGCTGTAATGGTCATAACAGAACATGTAATCAAAGAATAAATGAAATATATAAAGGAAAAAAGTCTGACTAATTCTGACCTGTATTACTTCAGGAGCCATCCAAAATGGGGTCCCAATAACAGTATTTCTTTTTGCCATTGTATCCTAAACAAACACAAGCAAAAAAAAAGTACTTGCTTATATAACAAATAATTACTAAGAGTTATGTGATCTGTTTTCAGTGTGTGTTTTTGTTTGTGGGCAAGGTCTTTCTGCAATAATTTCCCATTCACCACTGCAGTAGCTAGGAAAACTATAATCTATATTGATTTCTATACAAAAGCCTAAAGCTAGCTGCATTCCTGCATGTAATCCCCAAAATGTTGGTATTAATACAGCTATTTACCTACCGGTATAGGTACGGTCTATGTTCACAAATTATTGCACTTACGGTTAGCTGACCGGCAACTCCAAAGTCTGCAAGCTTGGCGTGACCTTCAGCATTTAACAAGATATTTCCTGCCTTGATATCCCTGTAATCACAAGGAAAAGTGTGGGTGTCTTGAAAACAAATACCCCTAAGACCCCAAACTTGAAAACAAAGTCCCCACATATTTTTTTGGGCTCTGAAATTATGACCAGCCAGTTGCCAAAGCAATAGACCTGTTACAGAAACCGCAACGGCAAATCCAGAAAACAACTTGGCTCTGGAAGAGTCCTCTCCAGTAGAGCCTATGATGCTCGCGAAGGCCTTCAGGAAGCCAGTGTGCAAACAACTCTTCTGACAGCAAAAACAAAGACCAGAATAGGGACCTGGAACATCCAAACCCTATATGAGGCAAGAAAATCTGCACAAGTGTGTAGGGAAATGCATCACTACAACCTCAAGATGCTTGGACTGTGTGAAACACGCTGGAACAGTACTGGATGAAGGAGACTGATGAGTGGTGACACCATCATCTACTCCGGACATGAGGAAGGACACCCACACATTCACAGAGTTGCCCTTCTCCCGACAACTGAGGCAGCGCAGGGACTACTCTCCTGGGAACCAGTATCACCGAGGCTCCTGACGGCAAGGTTCAACTCGAAGGCGAGGAAAGTCACCGTCATCCAGGGTTACTCACCCACCAATGCAGCAGAGACACAGAAAAAGGAGACATTCTACGAACAGCTCCAGGCAGTGATGGATAAGCTGCCAGGAAGAGACCTGAAGATTCTAATGGGTGACCTCAATGCAAAAGTGGGGGCAGACAACACCAACAGAGAACTTGTCATGAGAAATCATGGAGTTGGCATCCGGATGAGAATGGAGAGCGACTCACTGAGTTCTGCACCTTCAAGGACCTGGTCATTGGAGGCATCATGTTCCAGCACAAGCAGATCCACAAGATGACATGGACATCACCAGATGGGAGGACTGAGACCCAAATCAATCACGTCACCATCGGAAGAAAGTGGAGGAGAAGCTTGCTGGATGTCAGAGTCAAACCAGGAGCAGACGTAGCCTCAGACCATCACCTGGTGGTGACAGACCTGAAGGTAAAGCTGAAAGTCTAGAGACCAAGCAGACAGGCCATCCCACAAATACAAGGTACACAGGCTGAAAGACAAAACAAAGGCTGAGATGTACCAATGTGAACTGAGAAACCGGTTCAGCCCATTCACCCACCAACCAGAAGAATCAGTAGAGGAGACATGGCAGGGCCTGAGGGACACCTGGAAGGCCACATGCAATGAGGTCCTGGGGAAGAAAACTAGACAACACAAAGAGTGGCTGACAGCCATTACCTGGACCCTCGCCAACGAGAGGAAACAGCTGAAGAACAACATCAACCAGACCCAAAACCTGCAACAGAAGCAAGATCTACAGGCCCAATGCTGGGAGTTGAAACAACAGGTCAAGAAAAGCACCAGAGCAGACAAGAGGAGCTTCATACACGACCTCACAGAAGCAGAAACAGCAGCTGGCAAAAGAGGCATGAAGAGGCTGTATGAGATCACAAGAACACTGTCATGGAAGAACAAGGCCCCCCTCAAGACCAGTGAAAGACAAGGACAGTGAGACCATCACAGATGAAGCCAAAGAGAGAGCAAGATGGGCAGAAGACTTCCAAGAGATTCTCAGCAGACCACCACCTCAAGTCCCACCTGACATCCCACCAGCAGCAAACCAGCTAGAGGTGAACACCAATCCACCAACCAAGGCCGAGGTTAGCAAAGCCATCAAGTCCTTGAAGTCAGGCAAGGCAGCAGGCCCCAGACGGCATTACACCAGAAGCACTAAAGGCAGATGTCCAGACCTTCACAGAGACGATCTATCCACCCCTGACGAAGATCTGGGAGAATGAGCAGATCCCAGAGGAATGGAAGGAAGGGTACCTGGAAAAACTGCCGAAGAAAGGGGACCTGTCATCATGCAACAATTGATGGGGAATCATGCTGTTCTCCATACCAAACAAGATCCTGACATGAATCATCATGGAGAGACTCAAGAAGGCCCTAGATGAAACTATATAAGAGAAGCAGGCAGGTTTTTGCCAAGACAGATCCTGCACAGACCACATCGCCACACTGCGAATCATCATCAAGTAGTCGCTGGAATGGCAGACCCCACTGTACTCAGTATTTGTCAACTTCCAAAAGGCATTCAACAGTGTGGATCAAGACATCATCTGGAGACTCATCCAGCACTATGGCTTCCCCCAAGTTCATTTCCATCATACAGCAACTGTACAACATCTCCAGCTGCCAAGTCGTACATGATGGGAAGTTGACGGACACATTCCAGGTACACGCCAGTGTTTGTCAAGGCTGCTTACTGTCACCAACCATCTTCCTTCTGGTGGTCGGCTGGATTATGAAGCAGGCAACATCAGACAAGAAGACCAGCATCCAGTGGACATTCACCAAACAGCTGGAGGACCTGGACTTCACTGGTGACATTAGCCTCCTCTCACACAGACACCAGGATGCACAGGAGAAGCTGTCCCGCCTGGCCGAGGAAGCTGAGAAGATGGGCCCCAATATCAACACCAAGAAGACGGAGGTGACGCGAAAAAACAACAAGAAACAAGACCCAATCACACTCCATGATGAAGACCTGAACGAGGTGGAGAAGTTTGTCTACCTGGGCAGCGTTGTCAACAAAGATGGAGGAACAGACGAAGACATCAAGAGCCAGATCAACAAGGCCAGACATGCAATCAACACCCTCTGCCCCATTTAGAACTCTTCAGCCCTCTCCCTCCACAACAAGATCAGAATCTTCAACACCAATGTCAAGTCTGTCCTGGCTACGAAACATGAAGAACTACCAAGTCAAACACCCACAAGCTGCAGACTTTTATCAACAGATGCCTCAGAAACATCATTACCATCAGAAGGCCAGACGACATTTCCAACACCGACCTCTGGGACAAGACTGGTCAAAGCTCCATTGAAGTGGAGATCAGAAAAAGGAAATGGCAGTGGATCAACCACACACTCAGGAAGCCCCGCTCAAACATCACCAAGCAAGCACTTGACTGGAATCCACAAGGAAAGAGAAAAATAGGAAGACTGAAACTGACTTGGTGCAGGAGTACTGATGCAGAGGTGAAGGCTATTGGGATGACATGGGCACAGCTGAAGAGGACCTCCAGGGTTCTCAGTAGAGGCCGGCAACCGGCGAATTCCGCCGGCTGTCAAGACGAAAGTAGCCGCCTGTGCTGGCAATGAAATTTGCCTTTGTGTGCCAATTTTTTTTAATAAAGTATAAACGTTATTCAAGAAGTATTCTTGAATTTTCTGCGTATTTGGAGGAACCCACTAACGCGCTTTCATCCTTGAGTAACCGACCTTTGTGACCTTTATCATTTTCATCAACGTGTCAATCACGAAATGTCCACGTTTAATTAAATGAACGGCAGCGAATTTGTGCACGCCAACACGATGTTTCATTGCAAACAGAAGAAGTCCTTGGCCCGTTGTGGTTTCAAATAATATGTCCAAACGTTTTTGTCACCTCCAGATCAATTTTTGAAATTATTAAATTAACGTAAAAGTTCAAAGAAAGACTGCAGAGAAGCAGGGTGGTTATTATAATTGTAGATGTAGGTGTATTAAGCTGCTGCAGTTATTATTACAAGAAAATATTACTAATTATTTTCACAAGTCACATACATTTCTTGTCAATGTAAATCAATATTTACAAAGTGCAACTGGTAAAGTTCGTTTTTTAAGCATGTGTTTGAGTCTTTTTTGCTAAGTTAATCCAATTACTTAAATACAAAAGTTGGTGCCCCAAAATGCTGGAAAATGTATCTCCGCAAACAAAGAATTTCAAAATTTTCCGGGGGGGCATGCCCCCGGACCCCCCTAGAAGCTCGGCCCTCCGGGCCTCGCCTCAGCCCTCTAGGCTGAAGTTTAGCAGTCTGTAATTACTTATTGGCCGTCTGACCAAAAAACTACTGAGAACCCTGACCTCACAGAACTGAGTGCGTCGGAGGAGTGTTGTTGTGGCCCTATGTTCCCCAGGGAATTAAAAGGCTTAAGCCCAGTCCTCGCTAGCGACACGAGCATAAGCATAAGCATAAGGATAAAAGAAGCTTATGCACTAGTGAGGATGACCACAACATTAGCATAAGCATAAGAATATCAAAACCTTGCATTCTTCTTATGCTTATGCTTATGTTTATGTCACTATAGTGTCCAGTGAGGAAATGTTGGCATAAGCATAAGCATGAGACTATCAGCCAATCAGCGAGCACTTCATGCTTATGTCAACCATGTCCTAACTGAACATAAGCATAAGCATAAGAAGAAAGCTTATGCTTATGCTTATGTCTCAGCTGACCTCACTTGCGCATAAGCTTCTTATGCTTATGTTCATGTTTACGCTTGCGTCGCTAGTGAGGACCGGGCTTTAAGCAAGCATGTTCTCAGTGGTTTCAACTGCCAGTTATAGTGTAGGTGCATGGCACCCAAAAAGTTCCTTTTATTAAATTGCTTGTAAATCAGTTGCTAATTATAAAGTCTAATGCAATACTTACAAGCACACTCCATGAGCCGCCACCTCACATATCAAGCATAAATTTAATAGTAGCTAGTCTTGACTACATACAAACAATATAATGTTAACCCCCTGTAAGCAAACACCTCATTTTAATGGACTTTTTTCCTGGTCCCTAATGTGTCCGCAAATAACAGGATGTTCCACTAGTACTACAGATACTGATTAAAACCAACCTGTGTATTTTTCTTCTCAAATGAAGATATTCCAAACCCTTGAGGGTGTATTTCAATATGCAGGCTATTTCTTCCTCTGTCAACTAACATTCCAGAAAACAATAATTTATTTAGTGACATAATTTATTTTGAAAAAATCAAAAACAGCACAAAATGCAGAGCAGTTGGATGCATGGAATTCATGTGTAATGGTATATAATAATCGAATAGTAGAACTACCTTTTTTCTAGGAGCTGAGGGCAGTTACACTAGAATGAAACACGTCAAGGCAGCCCAAAACTCACCAAGGATTTATGGTGGAAGTAAAATATGTGAAGTCCCAAATGTACATGTACACAATTTATTTCAAATTCCTATAGGTATAAATGACAGATGCTATTGTGCAGATGTTAAAATTCTGTATTCTGCATTGAAAGCACCCAGCTCAGCCTCCCACCTCCCCCTCTCACCTCCCTCCCCTCTCCCCCCCCCCCCCCAATAAAAAAAATTCTTTCCTCTGCCCTTTAAAATCAGATCAAAGTTAAGAGCAATCAGGAACGTGTTAATTCAGTGCCTTTTACATTACCACTGGAGGAAAGCTAAGAATTATCACAACAAATATTCTTGCATGTATTATCTAACACATTAGGATGAAACAAGGCAGGTACCTACTTAAGAGCACCAACCTGAAGAACTTATTGGTGTCAAACACATTCACTTACAGTTTTATTTCTTATTTTCATTAAGTCCGAGACAGATCCCGCACCACAGAACTCCATGACAATCTGATGATCAAAAGGCAAATGCTCGTTAACCCAAACAATGTACTAGAGGTGATCGACATTTAAAATCTCATTATAATATTAACACACTGCTAAACAGACAGGTGATGAGAATATCAAAAATCATCACCTGAGTTTTCATAGCCATTAGAAGGTAACTTGGAATTTGAAATCGTTTATTACTCCTTTCACTCCCAAAAAAATCCAAAAAACTTCAAATTTTATTATTAGCCTTAAAATTAAACACCTACTACAGGTGACTTAGCTTTTTTCCATTATTTCATATCTAGGCAACTTCGAACAATATATCACTGTAAACAATTTAATTAATGAGCTTACTGGTCCAGACAGGAAACTACATGTAAGAATATACTTATACCCAAAGATCAGTGTTCTTGAAATAGCTTCCATAATACTTGACAACATATGGACTGCAAAAGAAATTATCATAATGACAAGGGATTGAGACCACACTACATTTCCACTATGAAGAAAATTGACATTGAAAAAAGAGCAGTCCTAGAGGTCCAGTTCAGTGACATTATGCAAGGAATTTTTTCTAGTTACAGCGACAAGCAAATCAACCACATGTTTCCTATCATAATGACAGTGCACACAGTTATGTTATGATTCCATTTGACACCCAGTATACTAATTTACTTTTGGTACATCAGGGCAGGGTGCTTCATGGAGCAGGCAAAAAGGTAAAGGTGAAGTCTGCATACGGGCCAAATGTGGCCCACCAGGCCGGAGCTTATCCAAGTTTCTGTAGCATGAAGCGACTAGGAGTATTTCTATTCTCCCCTTGGATGGGATGCTAGTCCATCACAGGGTTACCCCCAGCATTAAATTCGCTGGTACCCATTTATACACCTGGGTGGAGAGAGGCACCATGAGAGTAAAGTGTCTTGCCCAAGAACACAACACAATGTTCCCGGCCAGGGCTCAAACCCAGACCACTCGCTCCGGAGTCGAGCAGACTAACCATGAGGCCACTGCCTCTCATGGAGCAGGGATGCTTATTATTCCTAATTGTAATTTTTTGGTACGCTTAAGCAGCAGACCAAATGAGCAAGATATATGCTGCCAAAGCATAACAAAAAATGTATTATTTATGGTTTAGTTTTCTCATGCCTTATTGTGTTTTTCTTGTTACATGATAGCATTCCTAAATACATATATTTCTGGTGCTCACAGTTTCCTGAGTTTCACATCATCATCATCATTTTTATTTCTTAACAAAACCCACATTTTACAGTTGGACTGGCCCGCGGATAGCTATGCTAGTCTAGACAGGCCAGTCTAACAATAGTTATAAATGATTTATTATTATCACAGTAACACGAGTACTGGAAACAACCTGTTGAAATTGTCTTCTGGAGTATAAATTACATATAAACAATAGCTTTTATTGGCCCAAAAATAAGTTGACATAAAATTGTTTGTCTGCAGACATAATCATTCTGTTCCTCCAAGCTCAGAACTTTTTCTGAGAGCATTTAACTCAAGGAAAAGTTTGAATATCAAGGAACAGATAGTGTCCAAGGACAAATATCCATGCACTTTTTAAGGTCAAATGGAGGCTACCGGAATATTTTTGGGATCTGAAAATATGGGATATTACTCAGATCTTCTTCTAGTTTTAGCTGAGGCATATCCAGCCACATGACCCATTTAGACCAATCCCATGTGAGTGACAATATTTTAATCATCAATAATAGTTCTCTACACAACAAAGTAGGATAATGAATTTATATAAATTAGTCTTACCTGTCACACTGCTGCATCATACTTATTTCCTTGATTATCTCTTGCAAATCAGTATCGACTGGCACTTGTTTAATCGCGACAACTTGACCTGACTCCTTGTGCATTGCCTTGAAAACGGAGCCATATGAGCTGATGCAGGAAAACAACATATAAGACCAACACGATGTGAGCATTACTTACTCTCTAGGGATGGAGATTACAGTGATCATACATGTACAAGTTTGCTCTAAAAGAATAGAACTTACAAATCAACACTTGCATAAGCAGATGAACTTAAAAATGAAACAGTGGTGTAAAATGATATTAAAATAATGATACAGTAAGTGTTTCAGAATCTAATCTTTAAAGATTTTAGAGGCCGACTTCTGCAGCTGGTAGGTAGCGATGAGAAACATTCGTGTAATCACCTCGCGATTGTTTAACAAAAACAATAAAAAGAACCAAATGCAAAAACAGTAATCATGGATAAAGACGTAGCTTGGAAAATTCAAAACAAATAAAAGATAGAATTAACGCCGATGACGGAATCGATAGAAACACAGCTATTAATAATATTGAGCATTCATGTCGAATAATTCTGGAAGCCATTTCCAGCCACCATGTAAAGCAGATAACGTTTGACAGGCTCACCCTTCTCCAAGTTTTTCAAGGACATCAAACACTTCTTCCGGGGGTCTAGTCAAGCTTTCTTCGCTTAACTTTCGGAGCTCACTCCTTAAGGAGAAAGAAACCAGCGTAAGTTTCCGCCAGAAGAAGATTAAAGCTATTTTTTAGAAGTTCAAATATTTCCGACATCGCTTCTAAGTTAGAATATCTAAAGATCTCACTACAACCAATCATGATAACAAACCCTTTCGCAGACATCGTGTAGAGGATTTCTTAGTAGATCAAGTCATGATCATGATCATACAGAAAGAAATCAAGCCGTCTTGGCACTCTCAAAATAAAAGGCTGTTTCGTTCTCCTTCGGTTTTGCAAGGCGACTATCAGAAGGTTGAGCCCGCAGTAGGTCACGAGGAAAACACAAATC
>JAHPZR010056074.1:85000-106838 GCA_019787425.1 Platygyra sinensis | reverse complement strand
TTTACAACACTTTGTACAATGTTTCTTTAAAAATTTGGAAAAATAAAACTCTGTAGGATAAACGAGGTGTGACGCACTGTACACACCAAACTTCATAAGTTAATCAGACCATTTTCCATGCCCAAAGGAGACACCGCTTTGTTTTTTTTCTTCAAACTGATTTTTCTCTCCCTCACTGTTCCACTGCTGATGGATTCAGTGTCTGCGTTACCCTCGGAGCTATGGGATGCGTCGCTTTCCAGTGAGGATCTTCGATTTTTGGTGCTTTCGGGATTGTGACTAAACGACCGTCGAAACACGGACGCAGGCTCACTGTTGACACGCAAGAAGGGGCCTGGGTCTGACGAATTAAGCCTGTCTTCCGTATTGTTACGTCGGAAGCTCGAGGAGCGGGCCGCAGGCGCGGCTGCCAAAGACGAGCCAGCTTTCATACTTCGCTTTACTGTTTCCTTGATGTGTTTAACCATCTCTCTCTTTTCCTCAGCAGTTCTGTAAGGAATCATAAGAACACTGTTCAGAAACTCTGTTACATCCTCTAATCACTAGCTCATATGCGACAAAGGTCACTGGCAATAACACAAATACTTTAAAACAACCATGAGAATTTAAATCTTACTTGTTTGCAAACAAGTAGTTGCATTCTTGTCTGCCAATCTCAGCTGTATCACTAATATTTACAAGCTCCCATGAGTGAAGCGTCTCCAAGCCTAGAAAAGAACGATAGTTGCAAACACGTTAGAATACAAACACGGAACATCGAAATTAAAAACTGCCAACAAATACAAAAAAACAGTAGCATTCACCACCCTCGTTCATAAAAAAAAACGCGCTGTGTTACAACTCAGGATCTAGACTTTCTCAGAATATTTCCCGGTTGCAGGTAAGCACCCGGTTTTTAGTCTTGAACATTTTTCTCGTGTTGAGCTCACCTCTCGCAGCTCCACCAAGACTTGTGGGTCTTCAATGGATCGATAAATTGTTTTCATTGACTTTGATACAGTTACTGTGAATAATTTTCAGGAACTTAACTCGCGCCAAATCCTCGATACCACAAGCCTTTTGTACAAAATCACTACTTTGCCTTGCCACTTCTTCTCTTATTGCTTGGACTGGAAATTTTCAGTCCAGTGTAGTAGGCTCCTTTAATAAAATATTGGATGAGAAAAAGATGCAGGACTTACCGGCGTCGTTTAACCAGCAGTGATCTCGTACAACAAGCGAAGACGCGGGAATAATAGTTTTAAACTTGATTTCGTCCGCACTGCTTACTGAGGAAAGCTGGGAAAAAATGTATATAAAGAACAGATGAGTGCAGGCTCAAAACAAAACTGTAACACAATTCAATGAAGGAAAACAATTCGACTCACTCGATCTCTGTCTTTCTTTTTTTGCTTCTGATCCACATAGAGAAGAATAAGCGCTTTTTCAAAAGCTGTGAAACAGAATATAAAAAGGAAATCAGACCCAAGGGGGAAATATATCTCATAGTAAATTTACTTTGTAGCGCCAGTATAACAAGCTTTCTAGCTAACACTTGTCTCCTTCGCAATGCAACGGTTGTTTGGAGTCGCAACGCAACGTTCTCCCAAACGACGCCTGCGAAAAGCCTGGACATGTACCTACCAACCTAAAAGACCTCATCATATAGGTTACTTAAAGTTTAAGGCTTTTGTTCATTTGCAGGTTCTTTTGTAATGTCTATCGGTCAATATATCGTTCCATCCTTTGCTTCTTTTCTGATATTCAGAGTACAGTATGCTGTAGCTCGCACTACATGGGCTTTCTTTCTTCATATGTTGTCAGTTATCCTTACCAAACAGGTGCATGGTTCCAGGAGTCATCTTTTTCGCTATTCTGGGAGAGACTGGGTACTTTTTGAGAGTTCCACTTCGGATTACATCATCCGGGCAGTTAAGCCAACGAGCTTTCCCATGATGCAAAAGGCGATCTATACTGACGTCAGCAAGCTGTGAGACAAAGGTTATGGAATCTCTTAGGCCGGGAGACTTAAATGTTCGATAACAGAGAGTTGGGGGGGGGGGGGGGGGGGGGTGGCGGTTTTGTTTTGCTTGCCCTGCCATCTTTTCTTCCTACTGTGATTTCCTCGTTTTTTTTACCCAAAACAAGAGGGGGGGGGGGGGGGGGGGAAGGGACGAAGAGGGGAGGCCCGCCTCCTCTCTAGTTCCGCCACTGATCATTCGAGACACCATTTTGGCGTCTTCTACAATGCGAGAATGCCTGCCCCACTAACAAACTAGCGTCAATTTAAAAAAAAAGAGTTGATTTTTTTCCTTTACTCGAGATACAATAGTTGCTCAAAAAGGAAAGAAAATTTCAATGTCACAAATTCTTGGTATCATTTGTTTTACCTCAAATCCTCCAAACTCGTCAATTAACTGATGGAAAATTGGCGAGAACTGTTCTGTGATCCTCTGCATCTCGTTGATGTGCTCAGCGACTTTTTCAATCGCAACGACGGCCTCTGAAAATAAACATATTAACCTTGAGAAACACAATAATTAGAGGCGTCCAAATGGTTTACACCGGATAAAATACTGAGAGGAGAAATAGCATAGATGTAGCCCAGCAAAAAAGTCTGTAAAGTCATATAGCAAAGATACGCAATGTCATCATCATCATCAATCTTTATTTATCCACGAGATCATATCACTTTACATGGTCTTCCTAGGAATCGTGTTTAAAACTACACTAAAATACTCTAAGGAACTATAATGTTAAAAATACAAAAACTTACATTATGAATGATAGGAGCTAAAATGAGTCAAGGTGTATTAGAAAAAATCTTTCCCATCAAATGAAGTTTTAAAAACATTTAAACTAGACAGTTTTCTAATCTCTGAATGTTACCTAAAAGACAGTGATGCTCTTCACTAGCGCCGTCCAACAGCTTCAGTATTGTTCTCAGTAGTAAAGGATATCTCAGTATTCGCTACAAAGAAAAAGAAAAAGACCCAGTAAAATGTTTTCAGTTCATAATAATCACCTGGACTAATGCACACTGCTACGAACAGAGACGCAGCATCAGTTGAGAATCAGGTCTGAACACAGATCCAACGCATTATCATTTGACATGACAAAACATAAAGCAAAACACAGTGAAAAATAATGATTACATTATTTACCTGTATGGGTTTAATGAGATAAGATTCTAACGTTCCTGAATGCTGATTCTTAGGATTACGGGCGTGAAGAAACTCGTGCAGTGCAGTGTTCGTTCCTGAAGAAATAACAGAAATAATCTTTACAAATCAACGAAATATAGAAATTTTTTGGTAGATCTTTGTAGCCAAGTCCTCTTTGCATGGGCTCGTCACACAATCTCCTTACCCGGAAGATTGCATGACGAGCCAGTCTACTATTTGTACCTTAATTAAATTGCACGTATGTGGCAACTATGACGACTAAAGAAACAATCTGCTTTTGACTTCAATCTTGCCTCAGTAAACTCTTAGCCAACCGAAGGAGATTCACAAGGATGTTTCTCGGACAATTTAAAAAAAAAAAAACGCGACCAGCGAATTGCATGCTCCTCGCCACTTCTTCAGTCACATCGGCAATTTAATTATTATGATACACAAACTTGTGCCTGCTAAAGCATACCTGACTGAAGAAGTTCCACAACCCTTGAGTGACTGGAGCAAAATGCACTATAAAGCTTGAAATGCTCCGTGTAATTAAAAAACGTCTCTCCAATGGTGTAGATAACGTTCTGGTAAAAAGAGAAAAAAATGTTTTACTGTATGTCAGTGACTTCGACTTAGTAAAGGGTTCTACGTTAGAGTTCAATTCAACTGAATGAACAAGTATAGTTTGCAGCTCTTCAGAGAAAAATTCCAAGGATAGCAGATCTGATTGCCGAATAGCAGTTACTCTCTAAGTCCTATTAATATGATGTCTATGATCTTTTTCTCATATGGAGTTGAGTTCTTAAGTCTCCCACACATGAGATGGCGCAAATTCTGTAGGCTCGATTTCCGCCGCACTCTCGTGTCTGGTTTACCCTTTCCCAGGGCCCTTCCCCTCCCTCGCCGTGAGTTCGGAAGAGGAACGCGGGCTCTTTTTCCGAATATAGGCTGGTAATCGAGCCTACGAAAATTTTGCAGTTTAACAAAATGTGAGCTGATACCTGAAACTGTTCAATGGAGTCGAAATCCTCAAACCCAGTCTCAGATTCCACCAGTCTTTCTATTTCCTTGAGAAACTTGACTTGAAATTCGAGGATCTCGTGAACAGTTGCCACCAAAGCTTCAACCTACAGGTACGAAAATAAGAAACGAAAATTAACCAGGGGACTAGGAACATTAAATGATGACTTCTCTATGGGACTGACGGAGTTTAAGCTTATATTTAAAACTATTACACACCTCGGATTGTGACATGAAGTTTTCATCTTTCATGGGATCGAGATAACGTTTTAGGAGAAGTCTCAGATCCTGACAATAAAAATATTTCACAATTAGCTCGGATAGCTCGGATCATAAAATAGTTACTACGATAGATATACTGTCTGTCTGTCTGTCTGTCAGTCAGTCAGTCAGTCAGTCAGACAGTCAGTAATGAATAACAGCACCATCGCCCATCTCAGCAATCCCCGATGCAAAACGCCCAGCGAAGAGATAACATGGCAAGAATATTTTTGTTTACCTTCACGTAAGATCTCTCTGTATCGACGAGTTCAATGATAACTTTTCGCAGTTTCTGCGCCTGGCTAAGGTGAACACTTGGTTTGGGTTCGTCATCATCTGAATATTCAACTTGCTGTCTACAGAACAGGGTCACTTGCTCTGCTCTCTAAGTGAAAGAAACAAAAACAAAATTTCGTAGGAAAAAAACTCTTAGTACACAAAACCTATAAAACGCACTGAAAAATTCTAAAATCTTCAAACCTAACATACACAATGTCGTTAACACACGGACAAATATTGCAAAACTATGGCTTGTACTTTTTGAGCTGAGTACGATGAAATGTACAGCCGTCATCTTTTACCTATTTCTGCTTAAACTTTTAATGACGAAGATTTGATCCCCCCCCACCCTTCCGTTGGCGTATTCTTGCATAATTAAACAAACTGAATTAATTTTTTAAACATGCCAATCACCTGAAGAAGTTCGTCGACACTCTTGGTGGGTGAAGAAGGCGAAGGACTGTCGGGTTCGTCTATCGAGCTCGTTACCACACTGGCCTTGTCTACCGTTTCTTCCTCAATATCATATGCTACACAAAGAAACACAAGGTTAAGTATAGTATAAGTATAAGGCACGCCGAATGTTCCGATATCATCAACAATGCATAAAAATAACAGAAAACTCCAAGCTTTTAGAGCCTTTATAACACATAAGTGATAGTCATAGCAATAACCAGACAATTCTGTCCAAGAGGGAAAGGTGCTATGTAACGCACCAACCCGTGAGACTAGGCCAGACCACACCTGGAACTATGCGCCCTAATCTTTTCGGCAAGTGTGTGGGTTCTTTAACGTCCCCTGCTAACCATGTAACAATGACGATGCAGGAGACGGGGCCTAAGGTTTATAGTCCTTATCCGAGAAGACTTGAACGTCTAACTATTTACAGATATAATTACAAAGGCAGCTCATTCTCGTCAGTTATTTTAAGACCCTGAGCGTTGGTCCGGTCTAAGGCTCGAACCCTCGACCTCCCGCACAACAGACTGGCGCTCTACCAACTGAGCTAACCAGGCGGCGGTTATAAGTTTTGCATGTGGTGTAAATCGAGTGTTATCGTATTCTGTACCAAATGTACAGCTAGGCAGCGTGGCCGAGTGGGTAGGCGAGTTCCAATCAAGCTGGTCTGCCGCCAGTTACGTTTATTTGAAATGTTTGTTTCCTTTGTTTCAGTGCCATGTCTGTAAACTAGCTAAGCTTAGTGCTTGTATAGCTCAGTGCATGACCACTATAAATAAGATTTACATGACATTTACTTTTTTTTACAGGTACAGCAGGTACAGCAGAAAGAAGAGAGAGTCTCGTGCGTCACGTGACAGCTTTTTCCGAGGCCAGGCACCATGGTTTGCGAATACACGGACCATAACCAGTAAAGGAAGGTATGCGGTGAGGTATGCTGAAACACTCACTACTATGTGAGAAGAATGGCCAGTGAAGGACCTCAGGTATAATTACCATATTTATGAACTTTGCCCTAAGTTTTTCAAGTTTAGAAAACAAAAAACAAAGACTACCAGCTGAGGCTAAAAACAAAATCAACACGAACTTACATTGAGGAGGAGGAACAATCAGATCACTCAGGTCTTGCTCGGCAATAGTATCACTGAAACAAAAAAACCCGGGACATTCAACATTAAACACCTAGCCTACTGAGAGGCAATTATAAGCAATGCTTACAGCTGTTAAACTTACCTTATTTTAGGTGGAGGCTGTACCACAAGACTGGAAATTATGGCGTCTGAAGTCACTTTATTGACAACTGGTGGCTCATCGCGACATGATCGCAGTAATAAGGTAATCGATGGGTCTAAATAGAAATAAAATGAATCTGTATTAAGCTAAACAAAGTTAAGATAACATTTTTTAACAACAAAAAAAACACAATGGAAAGGATAGAATAAACAAAAGACGTAGTTTACCCTGCAAAGCTTCTCGGAGATCATCAACTGCGTTTTCCACTTCTTGTACGCCAATTTCATTTACTTCAAGAATTTCATCTCCTTTCCTTACACCTAAGAGGGAAATTGCTGAAGTTAAGTTCTCACCGGGGGGGGGGGGGGGGGGGTACTCCCTTATAAAGGCTTAATGGGGACGTGCGGCCAGCCAGGGTATGTTTTTCAGGATTTTTGTCTTAAACAGGATATCGAATTTATCAGTTTTTGTCTTAATCAGGGTATCGATTTATCAATTTTTGTCTTAAATGGGATATTTTTTTCTTGGACGATAAACAGCAAAATTTTTACAAGCTCTTGTAAATTAATATTGACTACCGTTGACTTTGGCATTGATACTAGGCACATTAAATTTCCATGATTGCACAACAAGAAAGCCACACAATTTGTAACTGCAACTTTTTATGTCTTAAACAGGGTGTCAAAAATCGGAATTCTGTCTTAAACAGGGTAGGAAAATCAGCGATATTTGTCTTAAACAGGGTCAGGGTATGAGGGGCTGGGCCGCACCTCCCCACCCAGAGATATATCGAGTACCCCCCCTCCCCCCAGGAGTTCTCATGCCCTCGATAGCTTGCTGATGAACTAATTTCAAGCCTGAATTTTTTTTCAGGCTTAAATTTCACAACTGTTTAACTGTTGTCGGCATTACTGCGATGATCAATCATGTCTTGCGATCTTTCATATATTGATAATAAAAGAAAGTCAACTTAATTAAATCGCATGATTGTTCAGGCATCCTGCACTTCATTATCCATGTGGAAATTATGTATTGCTTTTGATTAAAAAAATTACCAAAACAAATGATTTTCTACTAAAACCTCTTTCTCAAACAAAAATCTAATGCAATTCTTCTTCAAAACCTCTTAGTTTTCATTTTACAAATCGTGTTGTGCTCTATACCTTGAACATGTGCCAGTCTTCCCTCTTCAACTGAACTGACCACAATACCTTCACCTTCACTCTCCACTGATAGTCCTAGAAGATAAAATGTGTATGTCGTCAAGCCATACATTAATAACATGTACACCAAGATAAAATCTACAGTTTTTTTAAGATTTTTATTTATTGATCAGTTCTGTATACTCTAATTCCCATAAATTTAACATAACATGATAAGATAAGATAATGTTTTATTCTGCTCATATTGATGTTTACATTTGATTTTAAATTCTTAATAAGGTTTCGGTAGCATTTTTAGTATTTTCTTTTAGTTAGTTGGTAGGTTGCGAGCTGGAGAGCTAAGTGAACCGATAGGTTTTCTAGTTAGCTCCCCGTACAATTTAAATTATGAAAAGAAAGCAGGTAATTACAAGGTACAAATTACAACAATAATTAAAGGACTAAAAAAAAATACAGCAATAATTAAATGACTTACTAATTTCCAAACTCTGCTACAACACAGTGTTTACAAGACTAGTAAGTTCCTTACATTCAGAAGACTTGACTGAGATGATATAAACTCTCACAACAATACATGTATTTTGGATAACTTTGAAACTTTTAATTTTGTTGTTGAAAATGTCTTGACATGTGATGGTTACCTACCAAAGTCAAGCCTGTCAATCTCCATTGAACGTTCCAGTTCGACAGTGAAAGTGCACTTTTCACATAACTTTAGACAGTCATATCTCTGTTGACAAAATGACAGGTGTTAACAGAATTGTTCATGTAATTATTGTACTGCCAAACCAGGTGGGCAAGGGATCACTTGACCTGGAAACGTGTTATTATTACTGCAACAGTTACATGTAGGTGCAACCATACAACTTCCAGTGCTGTGATTGATGATAGCCATTTTCTAAGGTTCTAATGATCACACTTATTTAGTCTTACAGAAAAAACAAATCGGATTAAAAAAATTAGAAAATACAACCATACACCTGTACATAAAAAACAATAACAAATTACATGTATAACACAAATTAGTAGAATTCTACTAGTATACTAATGCATATGCTGCAATCTGATTGGTTGAGCTACTCATATACTATCAGCCATTAGAGTGCAGTTGGCTGCCAGTCGTCCTCGAAATGCCATGTTTTTATAGTTTTTCCTAAGTTTTGGAAGGAAATTTAGATGTAAACAGGTAATTAAATTCCTGAGAAAACTAAAAGAAGCACATTTACAGTTTCTTGACTTTAAAATATTGAAAAAACGGGTGTGCGTGTAAACAACTGCAAATTTGCCAAAGACAGTTCGATACGTGCAACTTTGTTTAAAGGTAAAGTTCAATAATGCGTGGAAAAATCATTGGAAACCGTTATTTTTTATTAATTTCAGTTAGAATTCTACTAAAACAATTAGATTATTATAAAAATTTTGATATAATATTGTAAATTAAAGTGTATAACATAAAGTAAAATGAAATTCATGTTAATGTGCTACATTAAAAGAATTCTAGTACTTATGAGCACCTTCAATTTCCACTTACATGATTTTCTAACAAAGAATCCTGTGGGGGAGTAGTGTATTCTACAACACAACAACAGCATCAGTTTTTTGATAGTAAAATATAAGAACTAAAACAGTACAAAAATAAGTCATGCATAAATTCAGACCAGTATAATTATAGAGTAGCGGGGGTAAGTTTCTAAAGAAACTATGGTGCTGCGTCGGTGGGAGTATTACAGGATAATTTGGTTTTATCAACTGAGTTGATAATGTGAATTAGCCACCCTAAAGAGATTCGAAAGCTGACGTTTTGAGCGCTAGCCCTTCGTCGGAGCGAAGGGCTAGCGCTCGAAACGTCAGCTTTCGAATCTCTTTACGGTGGCTACCGGTAATTCACATTATCAACTCAGTTGATAAAACCAAATTATCCAGTATAATTATACACTACATATAATTACATTTCTCCTTACAACTTCCATAATCCATAGATAGTCAACATGTCTGAATAAGTTATAAAATTAAGTCAGTGTTTGAACCTAGTGGCCCATCAGGCCGGCAATTATCTCTGTTTTTTTTTTGTAACATGATGCAACTAGGAGTATTTTAACTTTCCCCTGGATAAGATGCTACTGATAAAATCTAAACATATCACAAAATTAATTTCTTTTGGTTGCCTTACCTGTTGTACCTGAAGCATCTTCTGTTCCGAGTTTCAAATAGTATGCCGCAGGATCAAATTGACGTTTGCTACAAGTGTTCTCGACCACCTCTAATATTGTCATTTCATTGTGCAAAGGAATGACAGTACTCTGGTTGTTGTCAAGGCTGATGCGTAAAAAGTTTCCAAGATTTTTCCAGTCTGAGTGACTAGATGATAAAGAAGCCCTCTCCACTGCGGCCACCTCTGGCTCCTCCTCTGGAACATCATCAATGTTCTCTAAGTTTGACTGCCTGAAAATTTAACAAATGCCTGCCTGAGTGATTAGGGCACCAAATTTATGAGGGTAGCTGGGAATTTAAAAGGACTAAAGACATAAATTTAGTGGGCAAAAATTAAAAATTGGAAGCACTGACAGGCTAGGAGGAAGGAACAGGGATCACACTCATGTGAACAGCTCATAAATTCCTAAATTTGTACTGTTTGCAAATACGTTTATCCTGATAACCACCTCTCCACAAAAGTCAAACTATACCAGCAAACAAAGAAAGTTGGGTCTGATAGCTTGGAGAAAGAAAATTTTGTGGACAGTGGATACATATCTTTTACTTGACTTAGTTTGTCCGATTTAGCAAGAGAAGATTTCAAGAAAAACTTTGAGTAATAAAATCACAGATTAGAGACTAAATTTAATTTTAATTTTAATTTACTGTGCTAGTGGGAAAATTATTTCAGAAGCTAGTGGAAATACCTGTCACGCCAAGTGCATCCTAGTTATAGCTTGCTGGGAGGGACAAGTATATGCTGTAAAAACAGATTGTCTCTGCATCTCCCATACACTGTACATTCTTATAGAGGTCTATCTGCAATGGCTACCTACAATAGCATGTAAATTCTGCCCAAGGGTGATTGCTGTTAAGAGGTTTGATTTTATGTCAGCATTGGTGTTTTATTGTTATTATTAACCCACTGTGTGACATGCATCACATGCTCACCTTTTCAATCTTGGAGCTCCTGCACCTCTCCCTGAGTAACGATCTCTAATAGACTTGACACTCGCTGCATCATTTATTCTAAGTGACGTAAGCAATGCACTTTTCAACTTGCCCACAGAACTGCCTGATCTCTTTGCTTTATTTCTTGTTTTCACTTCTGCATCTGTACTCGGATCTCTCGCACTCACAACAGCATGGAATGACATAACAGAGAAAATATTCATTCTTGAAAGGATCTGTTTAGTGTTTCTAGACACACAAGCAAGAAGTGTTTGAGGATTGGGTAGCTGACTGCCTTGAATAGCTGCTGTGTAGCAGTGTAGCCGATACAAGTCAATGTTGAGCTGCTCTAAGTTTTTATCCCACTTTGAAATCTGCAGGAAAAAATATGCTTGTCAAGAAAAGGTACAGCATATACATATAGTTGGGTTTCCTACATGAACACAATCAACAAAAAAGTACAGTGCATAAGTGACGAAGTAAATAAACAATTAACTGCAGGGCAATGAAGGTCAGTGCAGTAGGTTCAAACTCTTGTCATCTGATCAAGAGTCATAGTTCCAACATTTGAAGAATTAGTAGTGCTAAATTTGGTTGAATAAAAACAGCATCTTTCCACAAGAGGAGAAAGCTATCAAAAATTGAAGTTAATGTTAGAACATATGTAACTGTATGATACATTGAAATTTTCTCTGCACAAAATATCTGAACTTCATGTATACCTGATCAAGAAAAGCCTGCTTGTTCTTGGAATCAGTTACAACAGTAGATTGTAACTCTGCCATTTTCTTGAGTTTAGAGTCTGAAGATATTTTCTTCTCCACTCTACTGATTTCATTTGTAAGTATGCGCAGCATTTCATGTTTTCCTCTTTGTCCAGGACCTGCCAGTACTGAGGCAGCCATGGAATGTATTGCTGTTATCCAGTTTTCAAGATCAGTTTGATTCGATGCCTATTAAACAATGCATATAACAACACTGTAAGTTTCTATATAGTATTATTAATAGTCCTCTAGTAGTGTAGCCAATTAAAATGCTGGATTAGCATTCTTTTTAGTCCTCTAGTTGGGTGATAATAAAGGCAGGTATCAGGGGCCTACTTTGCCACAGTATCTCTAGCTTCAGATTTCATCAGTTTATAAATTCCTAGAAGATACTACACCTGAAAGAAGTATGCTTCCCCAAGTCTGGAACTGACACTAAACACATGGTCCAATTTTGCATGTTCTGGTACAGCCTGGGCAATGCAGCCATCAATTTCCAGTGAAAAGCTTGGTTCATCCAAGTCTTGAGGACTTACAGTCTTTTCATTACAAAAATAAAAGTTCAGGGCACCACTTCTCAGTGATACCCAACATTTACGCCACTTCCTGTCTGATGCAAGGTCAACTTTGCTTGACTTTAATCTTACAAGGACGTGCTTGACAGTCAGCCAGCCTGCCTTGCGAGTTGCACCCCCCTGACGAGACTGAGCGATTCCAGATTGTGGCTTCAAGTCAGTTCCACAGCTACTGTTGAGATCTGCATCATCATGAAAGGAAGCATGTATCTCCTACAAAATGAAATAATAAAACTCACAACCTACATGATACAAGAAGGGTATATCCAACAGAATCATTTCTGCAGCATTACTGTAGATAGGCGCTTGCCTTTTCATATATGTACATGTAAGAGTGATCAGAACACAACTATGTAATGTTTCAATACAGTATCAAATATTTGTCATGTAAGCAGCTGATGAAAAAAAATAGAGCATGACTGCCGACAATCTGGGGCACAGTGACCAGGGGCCCATTTCTCAAAAGACCAAGTAGCTTAACCCTGTTTGCGCCAGCTTTTTAGAGGGGGGTGGCCTACAAATGCCAGAGCAAATTATTTTCTCTCACTTAACGCTACTCTGAAAACACACATGAAATAAATGTTGAATTCTACCTTTATGTTTGCATCCTAGCCATCCACAACAGACAAACTCTTGAAAAGCGAAGGTTAACCTTGTTCCATAATCCAAAATAAACGATGGAAAGCAAAATATTTAATGCCCATTTAGATTTAATTGCCGCGCTCACGATCCATGAAGTGTCGAAGTTACTCGAAAACGCGGCATGATAAACAGTGGATTTTGTCCTTTATCGACATGCCGAAGGAAATTTATCAATTATCGAGAGATGTTAATGTCCTGATGATTTCATTTCCAAGATTTTTTTGTCTTGTTTTGTCCTGAGGGCGCGTAACATTGCGAGAAAAGAACCACATAACAAAATGGCCGCCATATTTTGGTCTTCTTTGCAAATGGAGACGCTCAAACCCGGGCGATACTCGGCTTTACGACTATAAACACGAAGGCTTCGCGAAGATAACAAACAGTTGAATAGTACAGCAGTTTCTACTGGCTCAATCTGTTAGTTATGCCTTAGCAACCAATCAAATTGCTCATTACATATTTGGGCCGATTTTATCGGCCCTGGCACTTATAGGAGTGTACTCAAAGGCCGATCACATCGGCCCGTGGCACTAATAGGGTTAATGGGCCCGAAATCATATTTTGAAATCAAAGTCTCAAGAAAATTAGGGAGTGTTCTGACCTCTAATGAAGTCCATTTTTGTTTTCTTTAGCTGATAACTTAACTGCACCATTTTCAAAACTTTTGAAACTCCTGTCCTTAATGGAAAACAAAACAGCTTAACAGGCCCGTTTATTACCGGGACCTTTGAGAAACGGGGCCCTGAGGACCCCAATAATCTCAGAACCAGCTCTTATGTTTGGTAGTCAGTGGATGTAAGGGTAATACTTTCATAAACATTGTATCTAAAGTTTTGTTGACCAGTTTTGTTGACACTCACCACTGGACTGCTATTAGAATTCATATCATGAGCTACATTCTTGAAGTAGTTCATTTCTGTTGTGTCATCTGCATCTGATAAATTACTTCTTGAACTGACAGAGTAATCTGAATCACTGGCTACTGACAGATGTGAAGAAAGTTCATTTTCAGAAATTGGAGATAAATTACGGGATTCAAGGGTGTCACTGCCAACATCCTCCATACCAAATCCACTGTCGCCAGGATCGCCATTGGTGTGTATAGGTGGTATTGGTGTACTGCTGCGTGAGCCAATAGGACTGTGTGTTTCATTGGCAACGAGAGTGCTGCTGGAATTGTAGTGGTCACCAACACTATTGTGGAGAGCGCCATTGATGGGTGATTTGCTGATGTTTAATTCAATGTCGTTGATCTGGATTGTTGGTGCATCTGAACTCCCTTGGCTGTCTTTTCTTGTAGTTATCTAAATGTGCAGAATACAATAGGCCATTTTTGATACAGGAATGTCTTAAATTTTAAAACGTAGATAATGCATGTGACAATTTAACTATTTTCTTTAAGTAAAGAGTTCCAGAGACCAGGAGCATAAACTAAACAGCACAGTATAAAAGAATCCAAAAGTCTTTAATAAAGGGTGAATTTCAGGCCACAAAACTGTCAACAATATATTTGCAATAATAGAGGTCAAATAGTTTGTTTACCATAATATCACACATTTTATAAGTTTAACTTAAGGTGTACCACAGATACCTTGGTCTGTCCGCTTGATTTTTGGTGAGGGTGACTGGATGTAGAGTGAACTGATGAAGAATTAGTTGACGTAGAACGCAAGCGTTCAGCCTATTAGGAAAATAAAACAGCATTTCTTAAAAAAATTGTAATTTCATGCATAAATTAATTTTAACCATATTGCATAATGTACAGTATTATACATACACTACAAAACTCTAAGAACTTCTTAGCTTCTTCTTCAGAAACAAAGTTGAGTCCCCATGCATGGCTTTCTGTAGTAAGAAAAAAATCAAATCTCCAGTATTATATTATGATCATGACAATCTGTATAACACTAATCTGTAGCTCATTTTATATTAGCCTGATGCCAGTAACTTAATGAATATAACTTGGTTTTCTTATTCAACATCTGAGTTCTCCAAACATTTTTGCTTGAGTGACGGCTTCTGATCTTGCAGTTGTTTGAATGTGAGCATGTTAAGTTTAGTTGATATTCTTTTAACTTATAACTAAACAATTGACATTGTGAAAAAGAATAAAATTTACATACATACGTTTGGAAATGCTATTTAAAAATATTATAACAAACTGTTATTAAGGTATATTTAGAAACTATTATTAAAAGATGCAAACCATGCTAGTGTGAAATGACTATAACAGATTGAACTACTTTGATCTGTGTTCAATTTATTTACCGGTAATAATATACAGGTTATGAAATTAACCGCTTTTTGTTTCTCTTTGTTTAGTTGTCCTGATTTACTTACTTGATTTACGATTTCTCCACTGTACAAAGCACTCAGATGTCTTCTTAAGCCGAATTTCTGAATCAAATGAGTGACAATTAATATATTTAATACTGCTAGTTTCCTTAAGTTAATACCAGAAAAAAATCAGTTTAAATTTGTGCCAGAACTTAAAAATTGGTAGTACATAAAAATCATTTTCACCATTTAAGTTAATTTCTGCTCTGAAGACTGTCTCATTGTTCATTGATGCAGTGACAAGGAAAACATCTTCTGAATCCACCTGTAAGACAAAAATAAATTTCCTGAGGGTTGTCATTACTTAAGAAGCCATTACAATATTGTACATGTATAAGAGTCATCAAACTCTCCTTTAAATACCAGAGTACAATGTCAGAGCACATCAGTGGGATAAATCGACCAGCATATGAGCTTGATTTGTATTTTTGTTTATATTAAAGATCTAGATGGCAAATCTGGAACACTAGGTAAATATAAATCAAACTAGTTGGATATCATTTTGACAAGAAATTTCTTAATGATTTTAAACAAAAAGTAGCAAAAGCTACAAATTGAGGCACAACTGTCAGAGTTAGATGTACTAAAAGATGATGTGAGCCGGGGAGTGCTTTTTCATCGCAACAGTACCCCTTCTTTTACTTTTATTGACTAAACTAGAGTTCGTTTTTCACTTGAGTGTTGCAAGCAGGACATTCACATTTGCTTTGGTTTTGATGTCAACACTGCATGATTGGCTTACATGTAAAAAACTGGCACCACATGCAATCAGTCTTATCAGAATTGAACCAACTGTGACTTGCACACTTTGTGTCAGCCATACACATATTAAATTTTGCTCTGAGTTTTGATTGGTTTAGTGGACTGTCTACATCATTAATAAATCACTGACTGGACAGAGTCATAAATAAATATTAACTGGAGTTCTTGGTTTTGCGATGCTCTATAAATGAATTAACTGACTACAGTCTACTCCCGATAACTTGAATCCTCAGGGGGAATAGAAAATTCTTTGAGATTTTGGAAGTTTGAAAAATCAAGGGTAAAGTTATGTGGAAAATGCCCTGAAAGAATATGAAAATTACTTTGAGTTAGCGGGAGGTTCAAGTTAGCCAGGGTTCAAGTATTGGGAGTCAACTGTAAATTGCTTTAGGTATACCCAATTGACACCCTCAGCTGACAGGAATATCTGTTTTGTGCTTCAGGTTGAAAGGATCTACACCTTTTTATTTTTTAAGCAACAGTTTGTTAACGGTTGTTAGTAACAGTTATAATGTTTGTACTTTCAAAAACTAAGTGTAAAGTTAAATTTAACATTGCAATTACCTTCTTCTTGTGAATGACAATTGGTATGACACTCTCTATAACTGGAACCCATCTCAAAGGACCATCATCTGAAGACAATGTATTGACCTCTGCAAGGGAACTGAATAAAAACACAAACATTTCAAACAGTTGCATGCAGGCAGGCAGATGTAAACAGTGACATTTGCATACTAGAGAAACAGAGGAATCTTCAGCCATGCAGACCGTCCAGTATGGAAAGGTTGACAGCTTCCTGGGAATTACTCTGGAAGTGCTATACTCTTAGGCCAGTGGTAGTTCCTCATAGCATTTCAGTCATTTTGCAAAATTGAGGATTTGGCTCCCCATGTTTTGAGTAAGGACCAACTAACACAATTGGGAAAAGTTTTCATTAATAGGTACTCTAGTGACTAAATCTGGAATTTGCTTCTGTGTATCAACATAAAATAGTTTTGTGCCTGTTTATAATGCAACTTATAAATTCTGAGACAGTACATGATGGTGAAAATGCGTCAACTCTCAGCTGTCTGTTGTCCAAAATGTTAATGGATCAATACTCCACCGCAGATGCCTTAGATGTATATAAGTACACATAATCTGATTTTTACAAGTTAGCCCTAACAGGTTCTACGTTTAAATTTATTTAGCCTAACAGGTTCTAAAAATCCTTGCTCTTATATGTTGGTTTTTATTTTTATTTGTGTGCTAGCTTATTTCACCATTGAGACAGAATGTCTAAACAAGTAGTTTTGAAACAATGGAAACCCTATTTCTCTGCAAATATTTTTCAGTTTGTTTAGCTTTTCATACCTCAAGTGATTGTCACTGCAATCAAAATGTGGACTTCCCTTCAATTTTTCATTCTCCTTATCGTTGTCCTTGGTTATGTACATTTTCTGTTAAAAGTTAAGCTGAGTCTAGATCTTTGAATTTACAATTAAAATGTTTAACATGTACTGTGACCTAACACCTTTAAACAACACCTTCAGAATTCCGAACACTGTCGCGCTTAATGTGTTCGGTAGACTGTTTTCACATTTTAGATCACGCCTCTACAGGCTTCCAACTTAAGATAAAAGAGGCATTTCATATTCATAAACAACAGACTTCCTTGAATCAGCAATTACATCATGTAAATCTAAAACTATCCTTTTAATTCTCACTTTGTCATGTTTTTTGTACATTCCGTTGTTACTAGCGTAATTAGCATTTTTCTTTCTTATAAATTCAACTTGTAATGCTTTGTACATTAACTGAAGATGACAGAAGTTTCTGTCGAAACATGTCTTATAAACTCAAAAGTGTTGTCGTTTTCTTTAAAGTATAAACTAAATAATTTAGAGGAGAGATTGCAAAATAAAATAGGTCTCATTTAATATTTCAAATCAAACATGAAAAACTATTTCATAACTCAACTATTAACAGGGCCGTAGCCAGAAAAAATTTTTGACTGAGGCAATGTCTATGAATAACTTATGACTGAGGCAATCAGTCCATGGTTGAATTCTCTTCCTAGGTATTAGGTACTATAAACAACAAAAGCCAAAGAAATGACCGAGGCAAGTGCCTCGGTTGGCCTGTTACTAGCTACGGCACTGATTAACTTAAAGTTATTTTACCATAATTTGACCAAGAAAACGGGCAAAAATATGAGCCTGTAATATCAGAACATTCAAGGTAGTCATCTTTCCACAAGAAAATTATATGACAAATTTTAATGACTTTAATATGAGTCAAGAAAATGTATATTATATTATCAGAACAAAAAAAGCTACAGTTTTGATTAAAGTACAGCTGTAGTCTTGGGTAACTACAGCAAAGAGTAAGGAATATTGATTTATAGTTATTCCACATTTGTTAACTCTTGGTACTTACATGTACAGTGGAACCTCGACTTAACGAAGTCGCTGGGGACCAGCCAAATTTGTTCGTTAAATGGAGGGTTCGTTATATCGAAAACCTTGATATAACGAATTTGAGGGGAAATGACCAAAATGTTTGTTATATCGAGGTCATAGTTAATGATTGATTTGTAACACAGGTGACTTCTGTGGAAATACTATAGCACCAATGTCTATGATATATAATAAGCCGTTGACTGAAAGGTTGCCGTCTCTTTACCAAATGGATTAAAGGATTTGGTGACTGTTAATCTGTTCAGCGTTTATCTTCTGTCCCGTTTTTACATTGTAATTCGTTATATTGAGGTATATTTTACGTTTGGACTTCAGGATTATGTTTGTTATATCGAAGAATTCGTTATATCGAGGTTTGTTATATCGAGGTTCTATTCCACACATTTTACTGTAATTTTGGCCGGGACATAGAGTGTTGTTCGTCATATCGAGGACTTCGTTAAATAGAGGTTCGTTAAATCAAGGTTCCACTGTATCATATATTTGAAAACAATGATAATAATAAGTGGTACATGTAAAAAAGCTTTATCTTCTTTTCAGTATTTTCTGTTGTAGTACTGTACTGTAAGTCATTTATTACACATAAAATCAACAGAATGTCAAGTATAAGTAAATGTAATATTTTAAGTTACAGTATGATGAATAGTATCAGTAGTGTAAGATGCAATGGTATTGTGAGTAGTAGTTGCGTAAGTAACAGTTGTATCACAAATCATGTCAGCAATGGTGTAAGTGATAATAGTATTGTAAGTACAGTGTAATGTAAGTACTGTAGGTAATGTTAGTAAATTGTTAAAAGTGTTAGTAAGGTAAGTAATGTTAGTATTGTATGTCATAAATTAATGGGGTTTTTTTTAATATTTATATATATTTATAGTACTGTTAGTTTTAAATTAATATACCTCTTTTGTGGTGGTCAGGTGCAGTTGCTGCCTTGCTCGAGAAATACGTTTCCACATTCTTTTTGGCGACATCTAAGGAGCAGTTATCTTAAGTTTTTCATGGACACCATGTGCATGCATGTTATGGTGGACAATGTTACTTTACAGAAGCTTTTTTAAACTTGACCTAGTTTATGTTCTCTGTATAATTTAGCAACTCATTTTCAACTAGAAGACATTATTAACATTATGCAATAGTTTTACTCTTTCATGTCTTTCAGTCAACAGTCTTAATTTGAGACCAGTCAACCTCAGCTCAGCCCTGATGAACAGCGTCATTCATTTGCCTTAATCATGCTAGAGGATTCAGCCCACAATTCTTTTATAAGCTGCTTTTCAAAAACGAGAATTAATGGCCAGCATCGTGTTCCTTCTAAAAATATCACCAATATCAATAATAAATTCTCATAAATAATTCAAGCCAATATAACAATGGAAAGAAAAAATACGTTGGAGCTTCCACATGTTAGCACTGAATGGGTTTAAAAGTATTAACCGATGCAAGTACATTTATTTTAACCCCAAGCCAGAATAACATATATACAAGTACTTTTAAAATAAATATATTACAGTTGCCTTAGACATTGTCAACTTACAAAATTAAATACTGATTAAAACTATTGAGTTTAAATAGATTTTATGACGAAAGTTATTAGTATAAGAACACAGTTGGTAGATATTGTTTTAAAGAAAATGCAAATTATGAATAAAGCAACAAGAATTTCAAACCCTGGGAACCAGTGTCAAATAAATAATTGAATAGTTCAAATATTTAAAAACACAGCACAAGTTTATCCTGCACACAGCTGCAGGTTTATCAAAGCACATTGCTTTCTAAAATAAAAATAAACTATATAATACAGCATAAGACTAGTTTATTCTGTAAAACTTCATACTGTTTACGCTTTTCTGCTGCAACACTGTCCCACTCTGAATTTAAGTTTATTTAAACAAATTCAACCTGAGCAAGCAAATTAAACTTTATTATAAACTTTGTCAAGCTCTAAAAAAGCTGCTATTGGAACGTTCAGAAATGATGTGGTTCATTTCTATGATTGCTACATAGTGGCAATATTTCTTTCTACATTTGTGTTGTCTATGAGTTGCCTAACAACAGCAGTAATAGAACTCATAATGACATCAATGCACTTATTATTTAATTTTAATTTTAACACAGGTCATGACAGTGTCCTTCTGAAGTAATTTAACTGGCCTCTGTGTTGCTGTTTCAGCACTATATTGTGTGTTGGAATTTTTCCATAGCTGTTACAAGACCTCGCCATGAGTCTGGACTATATTTACAAACTAAG
The DNA here is from genome assembly GCA_019787425.1 of Platygyra sinensis. Classification (NCBI taxonomy): domain Eukaryota; kingdom Metazoa; phylum Cnidaria; class Anthozoa; order Scleractinia; family Merulinidae; genus Platygyra; species Platygyra sinensis. The sequence continues at coordinate 86,343 of JAHPZR010056074.1, read as the reverse complement.
TTAACAATGATTGTACATTATTGTTCATTATGATAATAATTTGTTGTATCTAAGATGGAGGAACATTTGTCTGTGATTTCATTTTTTTTCTTAAAAGAGAAAGGTGTTGGAGTTTTTGGTTTTACAATTTTGGTCATTTTCCAGATTGGTTTTTCAGTTTCTGCATTTAAAAAATCTGGTTTTTCTGTTTGGGTATCTAGTTATTTTTTCATTTTTTTTTCCTTTTTCAGTTTTGATTCTAAGATAAGGCAATAGAAAACCCTCCTTGAAATGACCAAAAGGTGGTCATTAATAGGTTTTTGCTCACAAAAATTTGGGACTGGCTGCTCTCTAAGGTGGTTGTTGAAGGTCTGCATACAAGCGAAGGGGCCTATAAGCTGGCACATATTCCCGGTTTCTGTAGCATGGAGTGACTAGGTGTGTATTCCCTCCTGGATTGGATGCCAGTCTACCGTAGGGTTAGCCCCAGCATTAAATTCACCATTACCCATCATTTTAATATACAACTGGGTGGAGACAGACACTATGAGAGAAATGCATCTTGCCTGAAAACACAACACATTGTCCCTGGCTTGGCCTCAAACCCAGACCACTCGAACCAGAGTGGAACAAACTAACCATGGGTTACTGCACCTGCTGGCTGCTTAACAGGTGGTCACTTAATTAGATGTTCAACTATGGATTTAACAACCAGAGACCACTTCTTGATTAAGCAAGTCCTGCATTGCAATCAACCCAGTGTCAATTTGAATTAGTATAATATAAACTTTCAATGGAAATAATTCTGGCATTTTGCAATTATTTTCCAATAAATAATATTGTTGGACAAATAATTATCAAATTTATTGATATAATTTGTTCAGTAATTTATAAATTCTTCATCTTTCTACTTATAGCAGGATTGATATTACTTTGTAATTGATATTTTCAAACTACATGTATTGAGTAATTTATAGCCAAAAAAAATACGCTCATTACATAATATCATATCAGCGTTAACAGTTGTGTTCTTTGAAAGAGCGAACGACTTATTCGTGCGAAAAAAACTGAATCCACCGGCGTCGTGTCAACGGCTTATAATTATCGAGAAACAAATTGGAACAAGAGGGGATGGGTGATATTGCTTTAGGTAATTTTAATTCCACTAAAATTCGTGAAGTATATTGTTGATGTAAAGCGTGAAATTGGACCAAACAACGGTTTTCCTGAAGCGGTCTAGCTATGAGAACAAATAAACCCACTAAAGCTGTCGAAAAATTGAACAGACTTTTTCAACAAGTTGTGAATTCGGTCAAAAAGTCATCACACTAATGTAAACAAATATTGGAGCGCATGCAGGTGGT
>JAHPZR010056074.1:57500-80000 GCA_019787425.1 Platygyra sinensis | reverse complement strand
TTGTTATTAAAAACGTATCAAAAATGATTTTAATGTCACCATTTGCCATGTAGTTTAACGATCTCTTAAAATGTGTTTGCCTTTCTGTATGTAAGAGTGAATTCTAGGGAAATCTGCGAGGAAATATCCTTTCCCTCTTGTTTCAGAAAAATGCTGATGTCACCATTTTTGTTTAGATTCAAGGCTGATTATCTCGAAAAAATGCGTGGCTACCCATATTTTTCTTTGTGGATTCCAATAGCCCTTGCAAAGATCTACTTTTTCCGCGTGGTCCTAACCTGGCGCAAAAACCTTTGTATTTAGTAGGCACCGAACTTAGGCACCGTCCTTAACGTACTTTGTTATATGGCAAGATAGGCTTGAGGTAAATCCGAGCGTTCTGATTGGTTCTTTCTTGGTCGGGATTTCGCCATACGGACCGTTTCCATGGAAACGGTCATAAGCTGTGTATTTCTTTTCTGTTTCCGAAAGCCGACAAATTCAAAATTAGCAGCGAAAACTACGAAAAGAAAACGTGTAAATACTCTCATTCTTCGCAGAGAAACTACCTAAAAGATTGATACTTTACAGAGCTAAAGAACGAGGAAGACGAATTTTCACGAAGCGAATTTCATTATCCCGAAGATCTGGAAACGTCTCTGATGTAGAGACTGAATCTGGCATCGGCGAAAGTCAGGAGGCCATTGACGATCTTATAAATAAAGAAGCAAAAATGTGCAAACACAAATAAGCAGATTGCTACTGATCTGAAAACTCTTCTCCACTAATTGTTAGGTAACGGTATGACAAATGAGAAATTAAAACCTACCTGCGAAGGAGCTTGGCCACTTCTTGTCCACTGAAATATTCTTTATGAACAAATGCAGGAAACAATTTCCAAGCCAGCAACAATTTCCAATTTTCAGCGCAGAATTGTCCAGAATGAAAAGAAACGTCGAACTGTTATCGAGAGAGACGGAGGATTGACTCTAAGACTGCCTCTCTATTAGCTGTGTAAGCTTATATGTTGGAATGATTTCACAGCAACCAATGCAACTTCGGCATTTCTTAATCCATATTTTGTGATGCGCAAGTTAAAATATTCCATGCAGGATCAACAGAAACCATTTTCCGAATTTCAGCAACTGCAGCTGTTGACAAATTCCGTTACAAATCGTTCTTGAAGCCTTGTTTATACTGAACTTGATTTAGGTTCATTGAATTTGTTTTCAAACTCATACTCGTGGTAGCTTGTTCTTTTTGAGTTGCTCGCGTCATCAAAAACACATGGTGGAAGCCATTTGAATTCAAGTGACCGGACGTGCGTTATAAGGTGATTCCTCAGAAATAAAAATTACTGATGAATTTTTTTTAAACTTTCTCTGAATGTTCCATACAAAGCACTGTTTCGAAAAATAAAAAAAAAAAGATAGGTCACCATTCTCGCAAAAGAGATATGATGGGCCAATCTTGCCCCATTTTTGCCTATATTCGTGCTAATCTCGCGCGTTATTTATTGGTCCACGTTACATTTTGCGTTAGGTGAAAGTACAGTTTATCGAAGTAATACTCGGAAGAAAACTTGACAGGAAGAAAGTATGGAACATATGGAACAAAATCATATAAAATTTGTGGAAAAAATCGCACCATTTAAAACGAGGTGGACGAAATACGTTCGTCGAGTCGATGTTTTCGTAGTCATAATTTATATCCTAGAGTAACGGTTTTGTGCACGCTTTCAACTATATCTTTTTTTCCTTCCGATAATAATGACGCAAAAATCGTGCGCAGTAGGGATGCGCAATGCAATACTGAGGAATCACCTTAACAAACAAGCACTAGTTCCATATAATAAACTACTTACTAACCTAGCTAGCTCGAGCCGTACTGGGGAATATTGGCCCTCGGTCGTTTTTGTAGGGACCTCGCTGCGCTCGGTCCGTAGTGCCACGACCTCGGGCCAATATTCCCAGTACGGCCCTCGCGCTCGGTTAGAAAGAAGTTATGAGAATACCAGTTATGAGTACGCTGTGAGGACCTACTACCCATTGAAAATCTTGGTTCCCAGTCTTTCTCATACCGGGAGACAACATGGCGGACAAACTGCAGTATTTTCGCAAATAGTTCAGTCGTAGTTAAAAAGCAAGCAGAAGCTTATGTACTACAGTGGAAGCACGCCAAACTTCGCGTTTGAGAATTTTTTCAATCCAGTCGTATTCATTTATTAATTTTTCGATCTGTACTGTCTATTAAATCTTGAATGTTGTTTTTTGAAAAAAATTTGAGACGAATATGGCCCTGATGGAGCAAGAAATTAACATCGTTGAGATTCCTCGGTTGTCCATACAGTGGGATTGGAAAGAAGCCCTAAGGTACGTTCACAACAACAACAAGTTTATTTCTCTCACTTTGCCTAGTTAAATAGGGATAATACCTCGGTGTGAAAACCTGGGTAGTTTTTCTTTGTTTGGATCTTTTGTTAGGCCTAGGGTCAGGGTCTATTATGATGATTTATTTGTTTTCTTTGTTTTACGTCATTGGAGAGTGTTACAGGTTCTTATACCAAGGATATCAGCCCATATCTAGGGGGAGAGGACAAAACAATGACCCCTGGTCCATGGACCCCCTCCATGTACCAGGTCCATGGATCCCCTCCATGTACCAGGTCCATGGATCCAAAATATGGACTCATTGGATCCATGAGTCCCCTTTCATCTACTCCATATAAACAAAGACCACTGCTATGCTTGATTGCTGGTCCACGTCTCCATGTGACTTTTTCTGTGTTTTCTTTCACATCAAACATTGCTGAGGTGGACAAAAGTAAGCACTGCTCTTTTTATTATGATTCCCTTGATTCCCCTAATGTTTCTTTTCTACTTTACATGTCGATGAATACTAAAGAGCTATTAAACACGGCGCGATCCTATAAAAGGCAAGGACACGCCCCCTTGAAGCACTTTGTTGTCTTTCCTGTGCAATGGTGGAAAGCCAGAATAACGGTCATATAACATAGAAGTCGTGGAGAAATGACGTTTTTTTTCGTCAAACCAACGGAGTCATTTATGTAGAATAATTAGGAAATAGAAAACATGTACCGTGTTTCTATCGAGTTATACAAACACGAGTGGAAGTTTGGGAGAACGAGAAATGCTGTGGGAACACGAGCCGCAGGCGAGTGTTTCCACAGCTTTTTCGAGTTCTCCCAAACTATCACGAGTGTTTGTATAACTCGATAGAAACACGGAGTGCATGTTTTCTATTTCTTTTAGAAAACACCACGACGAGAAAAAGGAAAATAACTTGTTAGCTTTGGATATCAAAATGTAAATTCTCTTTGCTCGCGCCATCACTATGTCAACAAGCGCGCGCTAGTTTTGTGTCTCCATCGAGTTATACAAACACGATTTTTAACCAATCAGCGCGCGTGCTTTCTTAGGACTGTTTTCTAATATAAGGTAAATAATAAAAATACAGTGAAAATAAAACTCATATTAATACTTTAGATGATGGCTTTGGAAGACGTAAAACGATGAATTATCTTCGTCGTCACTGCACGTGGAACATTCAAATTTCGCCGCTAACTAAAATAACAAAGCTGATGCCTGCGAGCTATCTGTTTCCATTTATCTCAGCATGCTGAGAAGGAAATGAAATCTCGTAAGAGGTGATTATGGTTAGCCTGTGAACACAGACGGATTATGGTGGGATATTTAAAATTATTCAGTTTATGAGCATTATGATGGTGCAAACAAAATGCAAATTAAACTGAGTTATTCTTCAAACTGTTCTATATTCAGAGCAAAGAAATTGGAAACAACAAGTACTATGAAGAAACAACAGAACTTAAAAAATGGCAAAGTGAGGTTTCGCCTGAATATTGACGTTAGAAAGGAAATGAAGACTCAAGGCTAAATGTCGTAAAACAACTGATTACGTTCGTAAAAGGTCGACTGAATTAATTTTTAGCTGCAAGAGTACAACAGCTGCTAATGTTGACCTTGCGGAATCTCTTTTAGATAACTGGCTGCAGAATAACCATATTACCGTAGATAAAATAGATTACCTTCGCAGTCTGTATTTTTTTTTTACGAATTTAGTTTTCAAATTTATTTCTCAACCGCAGAAAACCGGCAGAAAAACAGAATCCTGTGGCAACTCGCTAAAATTAGACTTGAGTGAATGGGAGCAATGGCCTTCCATTGGGATTTGTGATTGACAGGCTGAACACCTCAGCCTCGTTATATAGGATCGCTCCGTGTTTAAAATGTGACTTTGTAAAAGATTGCAAAGTTAAAAATTAATTAAATATTAAATTGAAATATTACTGTGATTTCATTTTTCAATTTACTTATTTTTATTTCATTCTTGTTTACTATAGTATTTTTAGGGGTAGTAAAAATAGGGGGTCCATGGACGAGTACTTATTTTGATTGACCCGGTTCAAGAACCTGGCCCCCTGAGGGGGTTCATTGACCAGTGGTCCATGTTTGGTACTCTCCTCTATCAAAGGCAGGTTCTCTTGCACCCCATAAAAAAGAAAGAGGAGACATTCTAACATGCTGACTAGACCTTGGAAATGCTGGAAATCCTGTTTCTGAGAACATCAATTTTTTAAAAGAAATTTGGGGGAGATTAAGTCCCCTAGACAACCCTTTGGGAATGTATTCTGCAGTCTGTATCCTTCCCAAGAACACAACACAATGTCCCTGGCCAGGATGTAAGTCCAGTCCACTTGATCCAGTGAGCATACTCACCATCTAGGCACTGTGTCTCCTTGTAGATGTAATTCACAAAAAAGTTACAAAGATACATGTAAGGTTATTGTCAAGAATGTTTTTATGATTATGACTAATAATTTTTGTTAACAGTCAGGTCTTGACTGTCCTCCAGATTGAGATGTAACTTGTAATAATTATCATACCTGTGCTTTCCAACTTGTAGTTATAGACTTCTGGTGTTTTTGCTATAATTAATCAAATTAATTCGAATTTTTAATTGATCATTTCATCAATTAATTGATCATTTCTTTATGCAGAAACCCTGGTGGAAAGGCTTGGATCTCTTGCTCAAGAATTAGTATGTATTAAGTCAAAGTTCCATTCTGCTCAAAGTTTCAAAGCTTCTCAATTCACTTATAGTCGTGGTGCTTCTTCCTGTATATATTTTGTCAAAAGTTGATATGGTCCAGTGAATGCAATACTCTTCTTGTCTCACAACTCACTTTCATTTCCATGGTCTTGCTTGGTAGTTTCTCTTGCTCTGCTTGACTCCTCCTCTCTGAGTCACTTTTTACTGGTACATGTGCCCATGATCACTTGACTGATGTGTTTACTTATTCACTCATCACTTTGCTTTCTTCTTACTTCTTTCTTCTTTCGCTTACTTCCTCTAGGAATTTTTTGGACTTTCTTTATTTATATACAAACAAACTGAAGACATGTATAAGTTATAGCTCTAGAGGCTAGTAGTAACTAATAAATTGAACCATCTGTTAGATCGGCCCACAGTTTATGGAGACCTTGTCAAGGCACGTGACAGTGAAGACAATGTTGACTGCAACTCCTTAAACCTTGAAGCGTCTGACAAATTCTCAGTTACAAATGTAGACAAGGTTGGAAGTAGGAGACTGTCTGTTATAAACTATATTTCAGTGTTAATTTCAACCACATACAGTCAACTCTGACCTTGCAAATGCCCCATGCTTACAAACATTCTGCTATTATGGACAAAGCAAACATAATGATGTGAAGTATATAATTATGAAATAATTCATATTTGTACTGCAGTTGTAGATGAAAGTGAAGAGTGATCATCGCAGTAAATTTTCCAATTTAAACAATTGGAAAGAGGAAACCTGAAAAATCAGGGCTTCGACGGGATTCAAACCAGTGACCTCCGCAAACTACTGGTGTGATGCTCTACCAACTGAGCTATGAGGTCACACATTGGGATTGGGCTTAATTTATTAAGTTCATATTTTCCTGTGAGGAGTGAAATGATGTGAAGTGTACATGAAATAATTCATATTTGAACTTCAGTGTCACAATAAATTTTCCAATTTAACCAATTGGAAAGAAAAAGCCTGAAAAAATCAGGGCCTCAGTGGGATTCAACCCCTTTTTTTTCCAGGCTTCTTCTTTCTAATTGCTTAAATTGGAAAATGTACTATGATGATCACTCTTCATTTTCAGAGTACATGTATACTTAGTTAGTAGTATCTGTCATAAATGATACTTCACAACCCAAAATTGGGCATTGCCATAACACCCCACTAAAACCCAGAATGTCAGTCCAAATTAAAGGAGTTTGCTCAATATACCAAGATTTGGCTATAAATATTTACAATTCACCCTGTTTTCCTCCTCTTTTCGTTTCGAAAAAAAATGCACTGTCAAAAATTACCAAAAATGTGTAACCAATCTGTCCGGACTAAGATCACATGCCAAAAAGGGAGACTTGTGCAACGTGTATAAATTAAACATCATCGGGACATTCATGTCTTGAAGGACAACAGTAGAGTGTCTTATTTCCTTTTCGACTCAAAAAGTAAAAACACTTGTCTTAGCTTGAACATGTGAGATGCCGAGGTCAAACGGAGTGAAACGTTTGATTAGTGCCTTTTGTGATCTAACACTAATCATAACCTTCTCTTGGAGTGATAGCAACCATTGATCTTGCACATTTTATTACTTTAATCAGCATAAAATGCGTGTTTTTCTGCCTTGCCTGTCAACGCATAATGTTTGGTTGCTACTTGAATGGGAACCTGTCCAGGACTTAACCTAGGACAGTTCCGACTGTTTCAACTCAACACGGATTTTGCGTATGCTCAGCGTCTCGGCAAGCGGATAATACACGCGTGTTTAGCAGATCGACAAATGCTGTTAACACTGAGGTCACAGTTCAGGAACCAATCAACTCCCAGCTTGTCATCTTTCTCCTCTTGGGCGTCCTTGGGTTAACAGTTCTGCACTGTCCAAAACAGAAACAGGAGCCAATCTCCTGTAAATAGTGAAAGATAGCGGGAAAATCATTCACTCAAGCTGAGAGACAAGGACCTCCATTCCTAATCTTAATCCTCGTGACATCGGAGTGAATGAACATGCGTAAGGGGTTTTTTTTTTTTACTAGGAGGTGTTGACACACTTTTTCCTACCCCCTCCGACATGCACTCTTCTGGATGGTACGCAAGTCCCATCAGCATCAATTTTGACATACAACTGAGGTGGAGGGAGGGCTTTGTAAGAATTAAGTTTCTCGCCCAAGCAAATTTACAGACAATATCTCATCAACTGCCTTCGATTCAATTAACACTTGACAACTATAATTTCTACCTTACAGTATTTTTAAACCCTTTTTGGGTAGCAATTCCATCAGGCGTTTGCTCCTTCATTTTGCACGTATAAGAAGCAGTTTACGTGTCTAGACTCACTCAGAGTTTTCCTAAGGCAAGTACCATGGTAAACAGTTTATTCCCTGTCCAGGACCTTCCATAGGAATTATAACACCCATTTATAGTCCCGGGTGGGAAATGCACTACCCTTTGTCCGATGAAATACACGGTGCACGCACAAAATGTACCCAGCGTCGCGATAAATGTAAACGCAAAACGCATACTCCAGAGGCCCAGTGGCAGTATGCTATGACATAAATTTCACCGCCCCCACCCGCTGTTTACCACTGCCACTGGTCACTCTTCGTGTGTTCGCGTGGACGCTATCAAATTTATCGTGCGATTCAGATCTCCGAGAGACCCTGCCATGGCGTCTTCGTGTCGACCGGCGCATTCAACCAGTGTGGGTAATGCTACATGATCGCACCTGCTATCGAAAGCTAGACACTCCGCGATCGCCAAGAGTAAGAGAAGGAAAAGTACGGGCGAAGCTGAACTAACGAAAAATACACCAACTGGTGAATACTAATAACAAAACAAAATAATAAATAAACACAAACAGCTAGTCTTCAATCACGCGACATCACTGGTGGGAAAAGGAGGCACAGGGATAGAGAAAAGATAACGGCGATTATCTCCCCCTTCCTCCGATCCAGCCTCCGACCCTGTCATGTTGTCTCACCTGAAGACAAAACTCCCTTGGACGTTTTGTTCCAACGGCCTTTCCACCTGGATTTATAAATATCATCACACTGAGATACTGTAACAGCTAAACATGAGACGTTCCTTAGCCAACTGTGACACCAGCTGTAACAAAGTTCAAAAAGGAGAGCCTTTAATTGTAACTTTCTCATGAACGTTCCGTGCCTGCTCTCGCGCCTGCTCCCCAATCAACGTGATCCAGAACTATTTTTTTATTGAATCGCTTATATCTCACGAAGAGAGACATAGATGTTCCTTTTTTGCACTCCAAAAGCGTTACGGGAACAGGAAAACTTGTGAAAATTAGACAGCAGACGTCACGGAACGCACCTTCTATCGGTTTACGTTTCCTCTTTCGGTTAGCCTACACACCCCCTTGTGTAATCATAAACCCGGGATCAACACGGGAAGCTAAAAAATTCCTTCTTATCGGCTACGATTGGCAAGCTGCGATTTTTCAAGACAACATAAATATGAGCCCTGTAGGCGTTGGGGGGTACGGAGTAAACTAACAGAGATACACAGTGGCAAAAGATTAACTTGAAGGCGACCTCAACTTTCAGAACCGGTGAGGTCAGGAATACTGTTCAGAAAAACACACAGCTTGCCAAGTAAAAATTGATCATGCCTGTCCGTCCGCGGTCGGCTTTGTTCTCCCTTCTCATATAACGCTTAGAAAATCATTACAGAGTTTCTTAAAATTCCATGGACCTTCGATGAAAAGGCATTTTAAGATCGCATAAAACAATAAAGAGATAGTGAGAAAAGAGTACAGCCACACGCGCGTAAAAAATCAGGTAGCATTCAAGCAAAACTCTCCCTTCCTCTTAACTTTATCTTTGAAGCCATACCACGATACTGTATATGCAGTGGTAATTCCTCCTGACCCTTGGCGGCGGATCCTCCATTACAGTTCGTGTTTAGTCTGTTATCTCTTGAACGTTAGTTACCTCAAAGTTTTTCGATGAGCGTTTTTTGTTCCTTATCTTGGACATTTGTTTACGTGGTGTTTAGATTCCCTTGTCAAATTGTGTCTCGTAGCCTCTAGGAATCCTGAAATTGGTTAAACCCACGACTCAGAGGTTGTATGTTAGCGGGAATCTTTTCGAGCCGTTTGTGAGTTTAGCTGCAAAGAAATCCCTCAGGGTGATTAAACGATTTAGCTTGAATTCAATTGGAACAACGGCAAAAACATTTGCTAAGATTCTCTAGCTGGTTGGGACTTCCAGGTGAGCCCAAATTAGCCCTTCTTCAGGTCAATCTTAATAGCTGATTCACGCTTAGCCTTAATAGGGGGTCGATGAACTTCTGTAAATAGCACGCTGATTATAGCCTAAACAGCGTCAGGTAGTCCGAAACAACACTCTGCAGGAGAGCCTGTTTACGTTTACTCTTGACTATGATAATGACTATGGTAACACTAACAGTTTTAAAATGCCACAGAACCTACCAACTTGAACTCCAACACTAGCGGCTATCACGTGCGCGGATTAGGTAAGACGATCGGCTGAATGATGACTTCATTGCACTTCTACTAAATCATAAGTTTTCGCAATAGCTTCCGATATATTTGATAGTCTATTACAAGTAAGACTATACTGGATTCTTCAGTTCAATGGCTATAGGACGTGGTCTCGTTCCCAGATCTCTGTGCACGCATACATCATAAAAAAATAGCAGTCTTTGACTGCATGTGCCTAGTGATATGAAAACTAGTATCATCTGCAATGACTACATGATACAACAACAACAAGAAACTTTATTGTAAAGTAAGTATCAACGGTATGCATAATAAATGTATGGGGTTCTACGGAAATCTTGCCGTCTAAATCACTTAAGAATAGTTCGAAAAAGATTTTCCCATTCAACTTTCAGCTTCTAGGTGATAATTCTGGATTTTGTTGACCAAAAACGTCGGGTTGTGTAATATTCAAAGTTTTTCGGTTGCTCGCAAGTGTTGACAGATAGGTAACAAAAAATTCAATAAGTGCTGGTTTTTGTTCGATTCCGCTGAAATTTTAACACGATGAAGCTGGAATGTTAAAGAATAGATTTTATTTTGCCGATGTTTGGAGCTAATTAACGGAGAAGTCATTATATCGCTGCGAAGTCAGCGTATCAGAATACATTCTTTGCATAGAGTGCGTTTGGCGTGATGGTGCAATCGTATATTTTGTTACTCAGAAGCAAAAACTATTTGTAGTCGGGAAAAGGTCATTTCAACGACCTTTCAAACGAAATAAATTTACATATTTGCCGAAATGAGTTTGTGGTTTAAAAAGGTTTTTTGACCAGCGCTGTGGTTGGGAATTTTTTCCCGCGAAAATGCCCCGTTGCAGTTGAGTTAAACCTTAATAAACATAGGAAACTTACCAACGTGTTGAACAAACGCGCAAACGTGATCATGGAGCGATCGTAGCAAAAAGTTGCCATCTATGTCATCTCTTCTCGGGATACGAAAGTCAAACGAACATTGCTCGACAGTGGTCTCGAGTTGTTGGCGAAAGAATACGAGAAAAACCGAGTTACGCCGACACACGTGTGCACGATAACATGATGCGTTGAGCTGTACGAGCACTAGGCACAAAAACCCGAGTTACGGACACAAACGTATACACGATAACATGGTGCTTTGAGCTCTATGACACCGGGTATGAAACACTAGGCCTCTACGTGTACTAGAAGAAAGAGTGAAGGGAGGACACTTCATGACATATTACACGAATAGCAAGTGTTACGGACGCACACGTATGCACGATAACATGGTGCCTTGAGCTCTACGAGCACTAGGCACAAAAACCAAAGTGTATTCCGAAGGAAAAGAAAATCTTCATCGATGACTCGTAAATTAGTTTCACCACTGCTCAGGGCAATAATAGATTACTTGAATCGACTGTTCATCAAACTAAAGACAAGAGTGGTTTTCATGTCTCACTGGTTTTCAAAAGATATCCTACATCCCCGTTCATTACCAACCTTGGAGATCTCACGTCCAATATCCACAAGCATCCATCTTCCGTTCCACCGACAGCTTCATATTTCGGCAAAAATGCACAGCAATTCACAGCTGATGGGCACTTAACTGAAATACCTAAACATTGAACAACGGAAAAAGCAGTGAAATGTTTCTATTCGTACGAAAGTTCAGTTCAAAAGCCTAACAAGCCAAATTCTCATGGTTTTGTTTGCGAAATAAAATAAAAAACAATAGTCCTCCAAAAACTCTGACGACGAAATCACAAATCAGTCCTCCAAAAAATTCTATCAAAAATGGTATGGGCGTTGTTCACATATGAATTAGTAGCCCGAGACGATTATTGGGTAAACAGTGTTGCAACAAAAAAGTCGTTAGAAACAATTGTTTATTAGCGCGTATCACAATGAAATTAAATCTTAAAAGATGTCCGTGTGGCTGTGAAACAATTGAAAGAACTTTTACCTACAAAACAACTGTGTACTACCTTTTTCCTATTCTGCACATCAAACCATCAAGAAAGCGTCTTCTTTTGCAATCAGGAGTAATTTCCTTCAGTTCCAACCTCTCGCTCACCTTGGTTAATTTGTAATAAAGCAGATTTAAAACTTTACAGGGTAAGATGAAAACGCCTTCCCTATACTTTTCATTTACCATTCTTCTTGTTTCTCATCACCAGCTACACCCCGTAATCCCTTAATTGGTTGTTCATTTCTTTCCTTTCCCCAGAGGAGGATGGGGCTGGTAGTGGCATACAGCCCTATCACCTTTTTGCTTGGGCTGATTTTACAAGGATCCAGATGACATGGTTAGTGTATAAATTTTACCACTTGAAGAAGAACAAACGCGGTATACCGAAGTGACCCCAGATGCTTTATATTTTTAGCTCTACTAGTTTTAAAATGGTCTCTGCCGTCCCCGCAAAAGCATAGTTTTCAAAAGACAGAGAAAGATAAATTGCACAGCCAAAGAGGTGTTGAATCATTATCTTGAATCGTTTATAAAGAGAATCTTACTAGTTTGGTTGTCTGATGTGTTTTCCATTCCATGAAGCTCTGTTAGTGCACATGAATTTACAGGACAGTCACTTTTGGGACACAACTGACAGGCATGTGGCTTCTCCACAGTCCCACAGGACGAACAGTACCATCTCTAGAAACATGCTGTCATTATGAAACAAAGCAAGACATAATGATTATATCTTCGACATCATCTTTTTCACTTTTTTAAATTGTCATTGTGTTTTCTGTTTCATATTATGCACTATGAGCATATAGCCTGTGCAGACAGGCTCCTAGCGAGACGACGTGTGTAGAAAAGAAACTCGGCGAGGGGAAACTAGAAGAACGAGCAACGAAGCGGATTCGGGGCCAGGAAAAAAATGGTTGGTATCATCTGCGCCACCCCTTCATTAAGGGACAGAGCCAGAGGCCACCAAGCACTTGGTTGGTGCATTGGTGGTACAAGGTGAACAAGACTGTGGGTCCCAGTACTGAGCCTCGGGGTCTCCGCACAGTAACGTTTAACACCCAGTTGAGTGGCAGGCCGTTAGACTAAACTACCGGGGGGGGGGAGAAAATGAGTTCGATCGGTATAGATACGTTTAACCAGCGATGGTTAGAAGAATTCCCTTGTACTATTCTCCAAGTTTAAGAAGTCAACTTATGCAGTAGGATGAACAATGGGGATATACCCTTAGCCACAACCGCTTTTCTCAAGTCATCAAACGCCACAGCCGAGCGATCACTTTATTGGTGTTCAATAGCTGTTTGTCCAGATTTCGGAGAGGTGTAGCGATGCAATAGTTCGAGTAAACAGTGTCCCTCATAGGTTAGGCCCTGCTGTTTATCCTGTCACCAGCTGTTATTTTGGGAAACATGACTGATTCAAAGTGCGTTTTGAAGATGGCACAAGTGCCTGCCTTAATCCTTCGGACTCACACCGGAGTAGATTGCATAAAAGTTCTCCATAATATGTCATGTTGAGGAGGTACATGTTTTTAATATATGCTGTCCAAGTAGACATGTAGTGAGAATGGTGGAAACATTCATCAAATATGGAGGATATGAGTCCTGTCATTAGGATAATAGTATTCTCAGAAACTAGCCACAAAGCAAGTGCATGGATTTGAAAGAAACTTGCTACAGGTCTCGACTCTCTGACAGATTGTTGACGAACACTTAAAGATTAAAATGAAACATAGTCATCGGCTTGGGTAATCTCAAAGTCTGAAATAACACAACTGTTGGAGTTTGGAAGACAATGGGAGAAGCCTGCATGGGACCACGTAGGCAAGCCAATTGTTTGAAACTCCAACTGGTTTTCTTCGTCCAAAACATATCTTCCTGCAGGTTTAGCTCTATGCTTAACTCTTATGATATTGATATAAGCAAAAATCTATACCGAGATATATTACATTCATAAAATAATGTTAACTTACACCCAACATTTCTTCCTCTACTCCAACTATTGCTGTAAGTCAACAGAGTCCTACAAAAGAACCAGAGTAGTAAATTTGAATGAAATACAAATCAAGGCATCCTCCAAAACTGGATCATCTTACTTTGGACTGCAGGGTGCAATTTTTGTACAAATATGAGTTATTAGAGCACACGAAAATAAGCCAGGTTATAAAAGAAGGCTATAGATGAAACTTTTCACAAGCTGAAGCAGCAATCATTCAGCTCAGGCAGTCTAATGACACTGATTTGTGCTTCATTGGATTGATCTACTTGGATTGATTGAGTGATTGACTGATATGAGTTGATGATTGTATTTAGGTGGGTGATTTGGTGAGTGTGATTGATTGATTGAGCCTGAATTCAATTAATTCAATCAGTCAATTGTGATCAATGCAAATCAAGACTTCTAATCTGACAATTAACTGGTTAGGGCGGGTGCAAATTTCAGCACCCTTACAATGTTCTGAAACTCTAAAATGTTAAGAATATGGGATGAACTGTAGAGCCTATTTGACCCCTCCTTACTATATAGTTTTATAGAACCAAAACATTCCATCAAGTAAATCAAACAGCACTTCCACACTAAATACAAAGTGAGGCCGATCATCACCGTCCTGCAATGGCCTTTTAGATGTCACAGGACAGCTTCCATCTTCCAGACATGACCCAGATTTATTAGCCGCAGAGTCTAGCTCTCACCACTAAGGGAAAAACCTTACTTTCTCCCTGATGGAATAAAAAACCTACAAGTGTTTGACAAAATCTGATATGTGGACCTTTGGAAGATCATGGCTGCAAAACAAACAAGAAAACAAACTTTAAAGGACCAGGCCCCAGTTTATTCATAAGTGCTGGATAGCACGTATCCACTCGTGAGAAATCACTAATCCGCGGATAAGAATGTTTGACCAAAACACCAAACCATAGTGTATATCCCACTGGATATTGTGTGTAAGTATAATATCCGTGTGGACAGTGCGATTAGCAGGCTATGCCTCATAGTGCATAATATGAACAGAAAACAATGACAATTAAAAAAGTGAAAAAGATGATGTCGAAGATATAATCATTATGTCTTGCTTTTGTTTCATAATGACAGCATGTTCTAGAGATGGTACTGTTCGTCTGTGGGACTGTGGAGAAGCCACATGCCTGTCAGTTGTGTCCAAAAGTGACTGTCCTGTAAATTCATGTGCACTAACAGAGCTTCATGGAATGGAAAACACATCAGACAACCAAACTAGTAAGATTCTCTTTATAACGATTCAAGATAATGATTCAACAGCCTCTTTGGCTGTGCAATTTATCTTTCTTCTTTTGAAAACTATGCTTTTGCGGGACGGCAGAGACCATTTTAAAACTAGTAGAGCTAAAAAATATAAAGCATCTGGGGTCATCGTTCCGCCGTTTGTTTTCTTTCAAGTGGTAAAATTTATACACTAACCATGTCATCTGGATCCTTGTAAAATCAGCCAAGCAAAAAGGTGATAGGGCTGTAGCCCTACCAGCCCCTCCTCCTCTGGGGAAAGGAAAGAAATGAACAACCAATTAAGGGATTACGGGGTGTAGCTGGTGATGAGAAACAAGAAGGAATGGTAAATGAAAAGTATAGGGAAGGCGTTTTCATCTTACCTGTAAAGTTTTAAATCTGCTTATTCAAATTCCAAGGTGAGCGAGAGGTTGGAACTGAAGGAAAATTACTCCTGATTGCAAAAGAAGACGGCTTTCTTGATGGTGTTGATGTGCATAATAGGAAAAAGGTAGTACACAGTTGTTTTGTAGGTAAAAGTTCTTTCAATTGTCTTCACAGCCAACGGGATCTTTTAGATTTAATTTCATTGTGATACGCGCTAATAAACAATTGTTTCTAACGACTTTTTTGTTGCAACACTGTTTACCCAATAATCGCTTGGGCTACTAATTTCATATGTGAACAACGCCCATCCATTTTGATAGAATTTTTGGGAGACTGATTTGTGATTTCGTCGTCAGAGTTTTTGGAGGACTATTGTTTTTTATTTTATTTCGCAAACAAAACCATGAGAATTTGGCTTGTAGGCTTTGAACTGAACTTTCGTACGAATAGAAACATTTCACTCTTTTTCCGTTGTTCAATGTTTAGGTATTTCAGTTTAAGTGCCCATCAGCTGTGAATTGCTGTGCATTTTTGCCGAAATATGAAGCTGTCGGTGGAACGGAAGATGGATGCTTGTGGATATTGGACGTGAGATCTCCAAGGTTGGTAATGAACGGGGATGTAGGATATCTTTTGAAAACCAGTGAGACATGAAAACCACTCTTGTCTTTAGTTTGATGAACAGTCGATTCAAGTAATCTATTATTGCCCTGAGCAGTGGTGAAACTAATTTACGAGTCATCGATGAAGATTTTCTTTTCCTTCGGAATACACTTTGGTTTTTGTGCCTAGTGCTCGTAGAGCTCAAGGCACCATGTTATCGTGCATACGTGTGCGTCCGTAACACTTGCTATTCGTGTAATATGTCATGAAGTGTCCTCCCCTTCACTCTTTCTGTCTAGTACACGTAGAGGCCTAGTGTTCATACCCGGTGTTCATAGAGCTCAAAGCACCATGTTATCGTGTATACGTTTGTGTCCGTAACTCGGGTTTTTGTGCCTAGTGCTCGTACAGCTCAACGCATCATGTTATCGTGCACACGTGTGTCGTCGTAACTCGGGTTTTTCTCGTATTCTTTCGCCAACAACTCGAGACCACTGTCGAGCAATGTTCGTTTGACTTTTCGTATCCCGAGAAGACATGACATAGATGGCAACTTTTTGCTACGATCGCTCCATGTGATCACGTTGCGCGTTTGTTCAACGACGTTGGTAAGTTTCCTATGTTTATAAGGTTTAACTCAACTGCAACGGGGCATTTTCGCGGGAAAAAATTCCAACCACAGCGCTGGTCAAAAAACCTTTTTTAACCACAAACTCATTTCGGCAAATATGTAAATTTATTTCGTTTGAAAGGTCGTTGAAATGACCTTTTCCGACTACAATAGTTTTTGCTTCTGAGTAAACAAAAATATCCGATTGCACCATCACGCCAAACGCACTCTATGCAAAGAATGTATTCTGATACGCTGACTTCGCAGCGATATATGACTTCTCCGTTAATTAGCTCCAAACATCGGCAAAATAAAATCTATTCTTTAACATTCCAGCTTCATCGTGTTAAAATTTCAGCGGAATCGAACAAAAACCAGCACTTATTAGAATTTTTTGTTACCTATCTGTCAACACTTGCGAGCAACCGAAAAACTTTGAATATTACACAACCCGACGTTTTGGTCAACAAAATCCAGAATTATCACCTAGAAGCTGAAAGTTGAATGGGAAAATCTTTTTCGAACTATTCTTAAGTGATTTAGACGGGCAAGATTTCCGTAGAACCCCATACATTTATTATGCATACCGTTGATACTTACTTTACAATAAAGTTTCTTGTTGTTGTTGTATCATGTAGTCATTGCAGATGATACTAGTTTTCATATCACTAGGCACATGCAGTCAAAGACTGCCTATTTTTTTATGATGTATGCGTGTACAAGAGATCTGGGAACGAGACTACGTCTATAGCCATTGAACTGAAGAATCCAGTATAGTCTTACTTGTAATAGACTATCAAATATATCGGAAGCTATTGCGAAAACTTATGATTTAGTAGAAGTGCAATGAAGTCATCATTCAGCCGATCGTCTTACCTAATCCGGCGCACGTGATAGCCGCTAGTGTTGGAGTTCAAGTTGGTAGGTCTGTGGCATTTTTAAAACTGTTAGTGTTACCATAGTCATTATCATAGTCAAGAGTAAACGTAAACAGGCTCTCCTGCAGAGTGTTGTTCGGACTAACCTGGACGCTGTTTAGGCTATAATCAGCGTGCTATTTACAGAAGTTCATCGACCCCCTATTAGGCTAAGCGGAATCAGCTATTAAGATTGACCTGAAGAAGGCTATTTGGGCTCAACTGGAAGTCCAACCAGCTAGAGAATCTTAGCAAATGTTTGCGTTTTCCAATTGAATTCAAGCTAAATCGTTTATCACCCTGAGGGATATTCTTTGCAGCTAAACTACAACGGCTCGAAAGATTCCCGCTAAATACAACCTCTGAGTAGTGGGTTTACCAATCAGGATTCCTTAGAGGATACGAGACACAATTTGACAAGGGAATCTAAACACACGTAAACAAAATGTCAAGATAAGGAACAAACGCTCATCGAAAAACTTTGAGGTACTAACGTTCAAGAGTAAAAGACTAAAACAGGAACTGTAATGGAGGTCCGAGCCAAGGTCAGGAGGAATTCCCAAGCATATACAGTATCGTGGTATGCTCAAAGATAAAGTTAAAGATGAAGGGAGAGTTTTGTTGAATGCTACCTGATTTTTTCGCGCGTTTCTGTACTCTTTTCTCACTATCTCTTTATTGTTTTATGCGATCTTAAAATGCTTTCATGAAGGTCCATGGAATTTTAAGAAACTCTGAATGATTTTTAAGCGTTATATGAAGGAGAACAAAGCCGACCGGGAGACAGGATGATCATTTTTACTTTGTCAAGCTGTGTGTTTTTCTGAACAGTATTTCCTGACCTCACCGGTTCTGAAAGTGAGGTAGCCTTCAGTTAATCTTTTGCCACTGTGTATCTCTGTTAGTTACTCAGTAACCCCCAAGCTACAGTGCTCAATATTTATTTTTGTCTTGAAAAATCGCAGCTGCCAATCTTAGCGATAAGAAGGAATTTTTTAGCTTCCCGTGTTTCCCGGGTTATGATTACACAAGGGGGTGTTTAGGCTAACGAAAGAGAAACGTAAACCGATAGAAGGTGCTTCCGTGACGTCTGCTGTCTATTTTCACAAGTTTTCCTGTTACCGTAACGCTTTGGAGGCAAAAAAGGAAACTTATGTCTCCTCGTGAGATATAAGCTTCAATAAAAAATAGTTCTGGATCACGTTTGGGGAGCAGCGCGAGAGCGGCACGGACTTTCATGAAAGTTACAATTAAAGGCTTTCATTTTTGAAATTGTTACAGCTGGTGTCACAGTTGGCTAAGGAACCTGTTTACTGTTACAGTATCTCAGTGTGATGTATATTTATAATCCAGGTGGAAAGGCCGTTGGAACAAGTCCAGGGAGTTTTGTTTCAGTGGACAACATGAAAGGGGGCTGGATCGGAGGAAGGGGGAGATAATCGCCGTTATCTTTTCTCTATCCCTGCCTTCCCTTTCCCACCAGTGATGTACGTTTTAAGACTAGCTGTTTTGTGTTTATTTATTATTTTGTTTGTTTTAGTTTCCCAGTTGGTGTATTTCGTAGTTCAGCTTCGCCCGTACTTTCTTTCTCAACTCTTGGCGATCGCGGATTTCTAGCTTCTACAGGTGAGTTGTAGCAACCCACACTGGTGAATGCGCCGGTCGACACGAAGACGCCATTTCGTCTCTCGGATATCTGATGCGATAAATTTGATAGCTCCACGCGCACACGAAGTGGCAGAGGTAAACAGCGGGTGGGGGCGTGAAATTATGTCATAGCTACTGCACTGGGCTCTGGAGTATGCGTTTTGCGTTTAAATTTATCGCGACGCTGGGTGTGGTCACCGTGTATTCTCGGACAAGGTAGTGCTTTCCACCCGGGACTATAAATGGGTGTTATAATTCTATGGAAGGTCTTGACATGGAATAAACTGTTTACAATGTCTTGCCTTAGGAAACTATGAGTAATCTAGACACTAAACTGCTTTATAGTGCAAATGAAGGACAACGCCTGAGATTGCTAACCCAAAAAGGGTTTAAAAAATACTTAAGGTAGAAATTATAGTTGTCAAGTGTTAATTGATCTAAGGCAGTTGATGAGATATGTCTGTAATTTGCTTGGGCGAGAAACTTAATTCTTACAAAGCCTCCCTCCACTCAGTTGTATGTCAAATTGATGCTGAGGGACTTGCGTACCATCCAGAAGAGTGGTCGGAGGGGGTAGGAAAGTTGTCACACCCCTAGTAAAAAAAAAACCCCTTACGCATGTTCATTCACTCCGATTTCAAGGGATTAGATTGGAATGGAGTCATTCTCTCAGCTTGAGTGAATGATTTCCCGCTATCTTTCCTATTTACAGGAGATGGATCCTGTTTCTGTTGGAGTGCAGAACTGTTAACCCAAGGACGAAGAGGAGAAGTGACAAGCTGGGAGTTGATTGGTCCTGACTGTGACCCAGTGTACAGCATTTGTCGATCTGCTAACACAGTGTATTCCGCTTGCCGAGACGCGAGCATACGAAAATACGTGTTGAAACAGTCGGAACTGTCCAGTTAAGTCTGGACAGGTTCCCATTCAATAGCAACCAACATTTATGGTTGACAGGCAAGGCAAGAAAAACGCGATTTTATGCTGATTAAAGTAATAAAAGTGCAAGATCAATGGTTGCTATCACTCCAAGAAATGTTATGATATTTAGATACAAAACGCTCTAATAAAACGTTTCACTCCGTTTGAACTGGCATCTACATGTTCAAGCAAGAAGTGTTTTTACTTTTTAAGTGGAAAAGAAATAAGAACTCTACTTGTCCTCAAGAATGAATGTCGACGATGTCTAATTTATAAAGTGCACAAGTCTCCTTTTTGGCTGATCTTGTCAGCACAGATTGGTTACAAAATTTTGGTAATTTTTTGACAGTGCATTTTTTTTTGAAATGAAAAGAGGAGGAAAACAGGGGATTGTAAAATATCTTGGCGCCTCTTCACCAGACTCCTTACCGCCTGATCGCTTTGCTCTTCGCCGCTTGCGCGCGTGACTTGAAGTCTCAGTCACTTCTGTCAAGCTCCATGTCGTATGTGATACCCAAAATAAATGCGCAAAACTGTGGTTCGCAGTTCTAGTTCTATGATACAATTGTTTGCGTGAGTTATTCTATGTGGCAATAACACGAAAGATTTGTGAAGACACGACAACATACCCACTTTTTAGTTTGGGTGTTTTCCGTTACAGATCACGAGATATTCTGTAGAAACTTGTCCCCATCCATCTAAAAGTTACTCATTTATAACAAGAATTCTTAACAACAGTATCGTCACATAAATGTAGCTACATTAACCAACCAAGTTAGGGGAGTGGTGGGGGGGGGGGGGGGGGTTTAACATGAAGTCCGTATTTTGGCTTGGTATTATGGTTTTATAACTTAAGTTGAATATCTCGTTCACGTTTCAAGTAGTCAAAGATCTCTCCAGTCTGTTCATCCCACATATCTACGTTTTGGGCTGTTTTGTAAATTTTTTGGTGATATTTGGGTATGTGTCTGGGGATAAATAGTTTTTCTTAAAGGATTAGGAAAGTTTATGGAAATAGAAAATTTGCTGTTGTTTTAAAATTATAATTTGAAGTCAAAAATTGGTAGACATACACCAAACAGTTGTCCAAAAACCTGGGGTGTCCTTTCGGGGGCGTTCAACTGTCTGGAAGTGTTCCAAAACGTTTTTTACTTTTAATGCCTCTTTAGACTTTCCTAAAATTGCACTTCAATTAAGGTGAAGCCCCCCCCCCCCCCTCCCCCTTAAAGTTGTCTATTCACTATTCAGCTTATTTGGACTAACCACAGACAATATGAGTATTGCGTAGTAATGATCACGTTAAAAGCAAACGATTTTGCACGGAATATTTACTACATGTTTTAGGAAACAGTAATCCTGGAAAATGTCTGACTTTACTTCCAAGGTGTGGTGATGCTGTCTATGCGCCTTAATACTGTACTGATTTGAGGCAATTTTAGCGACTTCGGGACACTGAAATACCCTTGCACATACAAAAAACAAACACACATTGAAAGTACCAGGCGCTGCTCGGGAAAGGGGCCCGCGCTCCCGTTATTCTCGGGGAGGAATGTAAACCAGAACGAGCGAGCGGGAAGTCGAACAAATGATTGTTCCCGCTACCTTAAGGACGTTCGCGCCCATTGCTACGGCGCATCTCTAGTGCGCACGCTATTCATTGGTCACGCGCGTGCCACGTCATTTTTAAGCGCGCGCACCGAGTTTAAAACTCGACAAAATACAGAGCTGATGACCTTTGCGTTAACTTTGTGTGCGAATATTTTTGTTGGATGCTTGGTGACCCCCACTTTTTTTCGGCAGATCACTTCCTTTTCTGATTCTTTCCATTATACTGAAAAACAAAAAAAGTCTGTACGTGGGAAGTTTTAATTATTTCTCATATACTATTCAAATAGGGTCGAATTAACAAATTGACGTCAGTTTTTTATGCGTCTGTCCTGTTATTGATCATGAATTTCGTCATAACATTGTCAAAGTAGCTGTGGATCCACGAGGCGATAGCCGAGTGGATCCGCAGACTACTTTGACAATGTTATGACGAAATTCATTGTCAATAACAGGACAGACGCATTAAAAACTGAAATCAATTTGTTTTTTACGATAACAAATTGTCGAATTGCCCGCTCTCGCTCGCTGACACGTCGCATGAATTTCAAATTCATGTGTCTGTCCGCATATGGACAATAAAATTTAACCAATGAGCGCGCGTGAATTTCTACCGTTATCGTAAAATTGGTACATGGATACAGGTGTGCGTAACTTAAAAGTTGTATTTTTTTTAAGGCTAATTCTAGCTGATTTAATGGCATATGTAGCAAAGATCTATCGAATAGGCCTATATATGCTGTGTTAAACACACATAACTTAGACATGATTCTTCAACTTAAAAATATGCCGATAGTAATGAATCCGGCCAGAATCGCCTCAGTGGCTGGAAATCCTAGAAATGCTATGATCTGTGATGCGCCTTATCTTCAAAACGAGTTTGGTGACCCCCGATTTCTTTTACGTTTTTCATCTAATCTTATCATTTTCTACCTGCAGTCAAAGTTTTAAAAAAATCTGTACGTGGGAAGTTTTTGGGCGCGAACGTCCTTAAATTTTCAATGGACTGAAACATTTCGCCATGACCGCTGTTACGTAATATGAATCT
>JAHPZR010056074.1:22500-52500 GCA_019787425.1 Platygyra sinensis | reverse complement strand
CATTGTCGTTTTTCAGATGAACTGTCGGCTGCAGGAGAAGCTGGGACCTTTGACCTGGTTTTTATTGATGCTGATAAGCTCTTCTATGACCAGTTCTATGAGAAATCGTTACAGCTTATTCGTAAAGGTGGACTTGTAGTAATTGACAATGTAAGTGATAAAAAAGTGTTGTTTCTTTCTTTTAACTATTTTGCTAGGTCAGTGTAGGAAGTTTGGTGTTTGAAAACCTTGTACTACACACTCAACCAAAGGGGAAAAAAAAACAAGCAAATTGCGCCGTCGTTAATTTGGCGCGGTGTTACGCCCTTGGTGCCACGCCCTTGGTGCCAAGTCGTTTTTAAGATCTGCCACACTGATCATACAAACAATGCACTAGCAATGTATCGGCCAACACACGCACCGACGTCACACTGTGGAGACGCATCATCCCACTACATACCACACTACAAACACGTCGACCAATAACGTATCAGCACACTGCCGACGTTTCAAACGACACTTCACTGGGATACTAACAATGCGTCGGCCGATACGGACACACTAACAACATCTCTGCCGACTCATCACTGACTCACTAACAATCTCTCTCGGCACCACGTTACGGTCACACTAACAACATCTCTGCCGACTCATCACTGACTCACTAACAATCTCTCTCGGCGCCACGTTACGGTCACACTAACAACATCTCTGCCGACTCATCACTGACACACTAACAATCTCTCTCGGCACCACGTTACGGTCACACTAACAACATCTCTGCCGACTCATCACTGACTCACTAACAATCTCTCTCGGCACCACGTTACGGTCACACTAACAACATCTCTGCCGACTCATCACTGACACACTAACAATCTCTCTCGGCGCCACGTTACGGTCACACTAACAACATCTCTGCCGACTCATCACTGACTCACTAACAATCTCTCTCGGCACCACGTTACGGTCACACTAACAACATCTCTACCGACTCATCACGGACACACTAACAATCTCTCTCGGCGCCACATTACGGTCACACTAACAACATCTCTGCCGACTCATCACGGACACACTAACAATCTCTCTCGGCGCCACGTTACGGTCACACTAACAACATCTCTCCGACTCATCACTGACACACTAACAATCTCTCTCGGCGCCACGTTACGGTCACACTAACAACATCTCTGCCGACTCATCACGGACACACTAACAATCTCTCTCGGCGCCACGTTACGGTCACACTAACAACATCTCTCGGACTCATCACTGACACACTAACAATCTCTCTCGGCGCCACGTTACGGTCACACTAACAATCTCTCTCGGCGCCACATTACGGTCACACTAACAATCTCTCTCGGCGCCACATTACGGTCACACTAACAATCTCTCTCGGCGCCACATTACGGTCACACTAACAATCTCTCTCGGCGCCACATTACGGTCACACTAACAATCTCTCTCGGCGCCACGTTACGGTCACACTAACAATCTCTCTCGGCGCCACATTACGGTCACACTAACAATCTCTCTCGGCGCCACATTACGGTCACACTAACAATCTCTCTCGGCGCCACGTTACGGTCACACTAACAATCTCTCTCGGCACCACGTTACGGTCACACTAACAATCTCTCTCGGCACCACGTTACGGTCACACTAACAATCCGTCTCGGCGCCACATTACGGTCACACTAACAATCTCTCTCGGCACCACGTTACGGTCACACTAACAGCCTCTATTTGTCTTGTCATGTTGGTGTCTCGAAACGTTTTTCACGTAGTATCAGCCTTGCAGTGTATAGCCTCTATGGAGACATATTACGGTCACACCAGTGGCGGATCTAGAGCAGGGACCCGGGGACTGCCCCCGTTATTTTGGGTATAAAAAAAGAAAGAACAGAAGAAAGAAACCCACCCCCCCCCCCCACCCATTAGCTCAAGGCCTGGATCTGCCACTGCACACTAAAATCTCTTACGCAGCACGAAGCGTTGAAAATATTGCATTGTCGTATTTTAGTTAACACTTTATTGCATCTGATGATATTTACCAATCTTTCTTTCTCTCTGTAGGTTTTGTTGGGTCGAACAGTTTGCGATCCTGGACAAAGAGCTTCAGATAAACACACAAAAGCAATTCACGAGTTGAACGTGAAGCTTCACGGAGACAGTCGTGTAGCAATAAGTTTTCTCCCATTTTCAGATGGTGTCACTCTAGCCATGAAGCTCTGATTAGCAATAAAAATTGTGCAATAACTTAAGTGAGCTCACTGTTGACAATAAATTTGTATTTTTGTTTCCGTGGCTTAAAATCTACATGATACAGCGACAGTCTTCAACATGTAACATGCTCATTTCTACGAAAAAGTTTTGTTTCCGAGACACTTCTATTTTGTTCCCGCAACATGTTGCATGATATTTAGCCTGCAGTTTGAATTCGTGCTCAGTAAACTAGTCATTAAGCAGGGACAAAATGGCGTCGATTTTCAATGTCGCAACTTGTTCACTGTTATGCAAACTTTCTCTGCTACGTACAATAGAGAAATGTATATGTTTCCCTCTAGTTTGGTATTGGGTATTTTGTTTACAAGGATCTATTTTTCCCGCATTACATTGGTAAATTTGCGGCCCTTCTCAAGTGTTTACTCAAATGGAGGCCGTTTTTGTCGTTCTAACTTAAGCAAACCACGACGGCAACGGTAACGCAAACGTCGCTAAACCAAAAGATTTAATGAGCTGGCCCCAGTTGTTCAAAGGCTGGATAACGCTATCCATCGGATAAATCTCTATCCAGTGTATAGCTTGGTTTGTTTTGTCAATACTTATCCACTAGATAGCGATTTATCCGGTGGATAGTGTTATCCAGTCTTTGAACAACTGGGGCCAGAACAATAGCTGTGCTCGTGCGTTGTAAATCTTTGTACATTTCTTTGCCATTCTCTGCCAAATAACAACCTGAAATGACCACCTTTTGCGTACCATGGAGAACCTAGGCTACGACGGCAAATATTCTGGATTTCCTTAGTGGAATTGATCGCTGGCATGACATGTTTAGTTTCAGGAGCAGGTTTTTAGACAGATTTGCGCTCTGAACGGGTTTAGTTACTTGCGAAATTCGAAAGTAAAATTTAAATCCATTTTTGCTAGGCGTCGTCCCTGGTGTCGCCGTCGCCAGTGCTTAAGGTTATTCCTCACAATTGCACTGCGCATCCTTTCTGCGCATAATTTATGGCGTCATTTAGCGCGCTCTCGTGCACGTGCACCCTGAAAACATGGCGGATTTGCCTTGATATTGAGCTCTTTCAGTTGAAAAATAGCTATAGCTCACCAACGAGCATGGGCACCCCAATTTTTTTTCCAGTCATTGCAATCAACTTATAAACTTTGCTTGAGGAAAGACCGATCTGATTTCTATTGCTGAAAATTGAAAAAATAGCGAAAATAGCAAGTAAACTGTGGTCTTTTCTATTTTGCCCTATGGTAACCATGTCAAGAAATTTGGTTGAAATTTTAATCAAGGATTCAGCTTTCTGTCTAAATCAAACTAACAAAGTTTATTTGTGTCCGATACAACGCATTGACTCCAGTTTAATGCGTGTTCTCATGAGTCTCGGTCACAAAAATTTACAATTATTACTGGGAATGCGTTCTTGTAATAAGCGTTAAATAATGCCAAAATGGGTCATTTTCAATGCCCCAGTGCTCCTTAATGAGTATGGGCACCCTCCTTTTTTATTTCAAAATTGAAGTTCTCATATGATAAATATTCAATGGGCAAAGTTTGAACGAAAATCTATTGTCAGTTTTATTTCAGGGGAATTACCTTAAGTCCCTACTTAGCGAGCGGAGAAGGCGGCTAAAATTCAGGCTATTTTCGGTTCAGCTGCGATCATACATGTATGTAAGAGTCGTGTACTAATTTTAGAGGGCTGGGTTATCGATTTTTCGCTCAGGTCTGAAATGAAGTATGGAAAATCGCAGATTTTTTGTCTTAAATAGGTACAGGTCTCTAGGATCGTTCCACACACGGAGAATATCGCTGGTGAGTTTCGATTGCTTTGCGTTTCATTTTAACTATTGTATTTATCCTAAAAACAGTGGATTATTTAATATATCGAACACGATTGCTTGGGAGAGGTATGTGGCCACATACCTCATTTTCAAACAACGAGAAAAGAGTTGGAAAACGACTCGCAGCGGGATATTTCTTACGAACTTCGGAATGTTTGGAAAAGAGATCAAACATGTTCTTGAGTGTTTGATACATCTTCTCAAACTCATTAATAATTCATCAGGATAAAACAAAGAGAATCACGACTGTGACGGAGGTTTGGATACCCGGGGCGCTTACCAATCGACCAAAATTTCCGGTGCGAATTTCCAAGAAATTTCCATGGGCAAATGGTACGGTCTTTTTCCAGTGTAAAAGACGATAATTGTTCGCTTGGAATTTTTCAATGACTTCTAGGTTCATTGCTTCTATATTTGGGATTTAAAATCACAAATGTAGAAGCAAACAGAACACTGATAAGTCGACATCGTGACTTTTTATAGACCACAACAGCAGAGATCTTGCACAAACCACAACGGCAGTGAAAACGTCGCAAAACAAGGGGTTTAATGAGTCGTCCCAGGAGCCATAATCAGGGACCTGATTATGGCTCCTGGTCGTACATTGGTTCCGCACGCGTTATAAATCTTTGTACATTTCCCAGCCAACCTATGCAAAACAAACAAGCATACCATGGGGGCATTATTTTTATAAAACGCTTTCTTCACGAATTTAGCTGTAGCGAGTATTTATCGATATATAAGTAGAAAGGTTATAAAGTGTTTCTTTTATCGAATGCGCGTCGCCGTCATCCTTGCGTGAGATGCCCAACTCGCTGTGATCTCGGCCAAAAAAACTAGCTAGCGCTGAGTAGAAAATTGGGAATTTGCATAAATTCCGAAAAAGAGGACAGCCTCGTGAGGTATACCCAAATTTTCGAAAATTTTTTCCTGGAAATTTCCTTTCCATTTGACTTTCATCCCGGAATTCTGGAATTTTTGGTTGAATGGTTCGCTTTTGGGAAATTCAACAATTTCCGGATTTTGTGGAACTTTCACCAGGAAATTTCCGTACCATTTGTCCCCGTTTCGAAAATTTCGAAATTTTTGGTCCAATGGTAAGCGCCCCCGGTCTTCATTAGCATAGATTTTGACGATTTTACTAATTCTCCGTTTACCCCTTAGTTTTTTGTTTCGATTTAGAAGGTATATCAAACACTCGAGACAGTGTTTCATCGGCTATCCAAACACTTCGAACAGTCGTCAAAAATACTCCGCTGCGCGTCGTATTTTCAACTCTCCTCTTGGTGTTTGGATATCCCGATGAAACAGTCTCTCGTGTTTGATATATCTTCTCAATCGAAACAAAAACTAAGGAGAAAACGGAGAATTAAAATCGTAAAAATCTATGCTAATCACACCACTAGGTCTTGATTTCTTTTGTGAATTATCAATTGGTTGAGAGGTCACAGTAATATATCAAACACAAGAGACTGTTTCATCGGGATATCCAAACACCGAGAAGAGAGTTGAAAATACGACGCGCAGCGAAGTATTTTTGACGAAATTCGCGGTGTTTGGACAGCCGATGAAACACTGTCTCGAGTGTTTGATATATCTTCTCAATCGAAACAAGAAATAAGGAGTAAACGGAGGAGAGGAAAATCGTCAAAATCTATGCTAATTAAGACCAGGTATCCAAACCTCCTTCACGGTTGTGATTTTCTTTGTTTTAACTTGATGAATTATTAATGTATTTGAGAAGTATTGTCCAAAACGCGAAAACAAAAAAATAACCTGCGTTGCAAGTCTGCAATTAACCCGCGCGAGAGACATTGCATAATGAAAGCAAAGTGTTAATGATTACGTAACGCATAAACATTTGAAGCAAAGACCACAATCAGAATTATATTATAGCTAGCCGTGAATAGGAAAAGAGGAAAAATGTAACTGTTGCCGTCAAATATCAGTTCAATCGTAGATGATTTTTCTTTCACCCGCGACAGGTATTTCAACGAAAAAAAACAAAGCCACAGAGGTCCAGAAAAAGACCAGAAAGCCGATACTCATAACTTTCAGTAAATAATTTTATTTGTTGCTTATTGCTTCTAACGAATATTTACACAGTTTTGTAATGAACACGCAAAGTTTGATTATAGTTTCGTCGTCAATTCATTAACAGTTAATATGGCCATCGGTTCATTAAAGTTCGGTTTTAACATTGGCTCTGACCTGGATCTCTGAGTAATATTTTGAATCGCATTTTGAAGACATTCAGCGAGTGACACGAAAGAATTTTCAGTCACTGAAATTGATCGCGCAGTTTTAACACCGATAAGTTCCGTGGTGTTTTTCGGTAATTCAGTTTTGCGGTGACTTGGGGCATTTGCAATCCTAACTGTTACAATTTCTTGATTTCTTTGTTCTGTAAATATCTCTTCGCTTGCTACCTTCGATGGAGCTGTCATGGGTGTTTCCTTCTCTGCCTTACTCGACCTTCTCCGAGGCGTATCTGAACACAGCATAAAACTGAGAGACTCTGCGCTTAAAACTCGGGGGCGTTGAAGATTTTCAACATCTCGCGACATCACGGGACAGCGATATGGCGTTATACGACGAGCAACGCGAGCTTCTGGTCTGTTTCCACACTTTAACAGCTCCAATGTAGCTATCCTTAGGCGGCGGTTTCTATACCAGTACAACAATGGGTTGAACAGAGAGTTTAACAGAAATATTGTTTCTGCAAATCGTATAGTGGAAACCTGGCGGAAAAAAGGCAAAACTTCCCGAAAGAGATAAACGACTAGCGTCGGAAAACCCGACACTGCAAAAAATACTGTTAGCCAGAAAGTCGTGGAAGCAAACTTTTTTTGAAACTTCCTTTTGACCAGAACATTTACTGAGCTGTCTGTGTCCTGTTCCTTGTTCGCACTGCGAGATAAGCCTTGACATAAAAATACGCCATGAGTGATAAGCAGACAAACCAGAAAATGGTCAAAATGGCGTTTAAGACTAGTAAAAGTTCATGAGGAACGCTAGCAGCTTCCATTATAACTAATGAAACGACTATTAGTAATGACGATATCCATGCAACTCCCGTGTAGGTGTTTACACGGTCTTTTGTAACAGTAACCCTTGTACTCCATCCATTTCACTATCGCAACATACCTCTCCCAAGCAATCAGGAGCAGATGAAAAAATGACGCCCAGCAACCGATATGCAGCAGAGAGACACTTAATATGTCTATCGTACAGATAACATGCACAATCAAAACTCTCTGGATAATTAACGAGTCTAACGTGATAGCCACAGGCATCGTTACAACGCCCACCAAAAGATCAGTCAAGGCCACCCTAGACAGCAGGATGTTTGAATGTTTTTTCAAGTCACTTCTCGTCCTCGCTGCTATTATCACCAAAAGGTTTAACAGAATGGTAACGGGACAAGCAATGGCCGTGATGGCAACAATTACCTTAAAAGAAGTTGTCTCATTTACGTCCCAGATGTACTCTGGTGAGTCTGGGCAATAAAATACCGACCTCGCTTCGTTGGAGGAATTGGCGAGTGATTCTGTGTTCGTCATTGTCGTTGATCGACACAGCTCGTTAAAATGGATGATTGTATAGACTTAGCTGTTCGACTTTTCGTTTCCCGTTTGTAATCACTGCAGTATTAACTGTCTTCTTATCGAATCTCCGCCAGACCTGACACTTGCTCCACCGAGTAAAAAGTACGGTCACGTCGCAAATGGCTTAAGATGTTTGTTTGTTTCAACTGATCGAGACAGTGGAGTGACGTCAGAGGTTATAGGCAGGGCGTTTAAAATCTCTTCCGTTGGTACTTTGTTTTGTTTTGTTCAGAATGGATTTTGTGTATTGTGTTTAACAGTAATTTTTTCGACTGGCTTACTCTATAAACTTCTGGTCTTTCAGCCACATGTTCGCCAAAAATCGTTATGTTTGGGAAAATTCTAAATAAATGAAGTTGATTATAAAGAAAACAGCGCTAGCGGGTTGTAACGTGAGCAGTTCGTATATAGGCTGAGCCCGAGTGTATTATATAATCGACAGGAAATTTTCTCAACAAAGCTCAGTGGTCTTGTTTTAAGAAACAATCAAAATTGAGGCAAGTTTCCCCTTCGGAAAAAAGAAAGAGAGGCAGAAAACAAATACACATTTTAATAATAACAACAATCTTTTTTTATAGGAAGCTCCATCACTAAGAGTGATTTTAATATCATGCTCAGTTCTTCATCTCGCTGATGGCGGCTATCAATGTTCTCTCAATAGCTGTTAATTTATCTTAGTTAAAATTACTAACTCATACATGAACGTTCATATAAACAGTTAATTTCCAAAGTAGCTTCACGTCCTCAAAAGGGACAATAAACAAAGCATGGCCTATTGCTGTGTTGTCTATTTCAATGCGCCCACTTGCCATTTCTGGGTTTTGGAGTTCTGGTAGCTAAAGCCACTGAGATTTTGAAGCGTTCTGTTTTCTTAAAGTCTAAACACTGGCTTTCCTGGCCACACTGGCATCAGATGTTTCCCTAAGCGAGGTTTCGTGAAGCGAATGTTCTGTGATTGCCCCCGCAGGGTTTTGGCCCAGAGGCCAAAACCCGAGGAGGCATTATAGTCTCCCCCGCGTATACGTATAAAGAATGTGTGAAATATGAGAAATATTGGTGTAGTATGCGAATCAATCCCGATTTGAAGAAACTAGGCGCGCACGGTGGTCCCGGTTAATTTTTCAGTCAGCTCGCAAGGCAATACTACATGGGTAATTCTTGCAACCACGAACACGAGGAGGAGACGGCTGGCTTGACTGGCAGGGATCCAAACGTAAAAATAAATGTCTTGCGGCGTTTTCGTTGTGGACAAAAAGTTTGACTCTAATCTGCATATATCGCGACAGTAACGCGATACTTCTGTTTACATCTCGGCAAAAAATCTCGACTTCCGTTCTGCTTTCAAGATACGTTTGCTTGTAGAGTCCTCGTATATTAAGGCAAATGATTTGTTTCAGTATCAGACTAGAAACAACAGAGTGGTTTGATATTTTTTTCCAGAATGCACTTCGTGAGAGTATTATGTAAAGAATATCATGTGATAGAATGAGTTAAACAAAAGTGCTGGTTTGGTTAACTTAGTTGATTCTTTGGATCATATTTATGATAAGATGCCTAAGTTAGTTGAACAGTATGAGTGATATAGTTCATGAAGAAAAATATAAAATTTCAGTTCATACAATAAATAATAGTTTCCTTATACGCAGTGGAATATTTATAAGAATTTTATACCCTTGACGAGCAAAATAGAAGCGGGGGCAGATTTAGTGAGAACTATTACTAGTATTATATACAAGACACCTGTGTCCAGTGTTCGATGTGATTGATCGAACCATTTGCACTTCCTGCAATTGTACTACCCCTCCCCTTTTTTTTTTTTATAAGATTTCATTTTTTAAGAATATCGAGGTTGAAAACTTCCAAATTTTAAGAACATTTTAAGAATGACCCGAGGCGAGGTTTTGAAAAGAACAAAATTTTGTGTTGGAAATTTGTAAATATACAATACAATTATACGTTTTAAACTAAACAATATAAAAGTTTATCCTTTCCTATACCGGCAAAATAAAAATCAAACAGCACTAGCCGTGCGTTTGATATTTGACGTATTTCTGCAAGAAGTTATGTGCATCAAATCAGGTTTTATTGCTTGTTGCCTGGATCAAAAATTCAACGTCATCAAAGAAGAGATAGAACAGATAATTTTATGTTTTGTCGGCATAGTCCCCTTTTTATTCCTATAATGTATATAAGAGTATTCATAAGAATATTTTCAGCCTAAAATAGGCCGGAAAATAAGAATATTCAGTTTAGCTGCGGCTGAACTGTTCGCCCAAAAATTGCTTCGTTTGGGACAATCATAAACAAATGTGCTTAATTATAAAGAAAACAGTTGAAAGTAAGTATTTTGTGGGCTAATAAATGCCTGAGATTATTGTAATTGACAGGAAATTTTCTCAAAAAAACTTGGCGGTTTTGTATTAAAAAACAATCGAAGTTGAGGCAAGTCTCCGAATCAAAAAAAACACAAAAACACATCTATTTCGCTGTATATTTTGTTATGTTAGTTCTTTCTAGACTCTTAATAGCTGTAAACTCGTACATTTATAACTGTCCCAAGTAACTTCACGTCCTAATTAAAATGGGACGATAAAAAAGTAAGCTGTATGCGTCTATTGGGGGTTTTCACATTACGTCACTAAAATTCAAACTAAAAAGCTATTGATCCTCCTACGATTTTACTTTCATGATGTATAAGAGCAGCTGAAAACAATAATATTCATACAAATTTCCGCTCCGAATGAGTTCTTGGTTTTGTGATAGACCACGCTTGAATTTCTAAGCTTTTCCATGTCGTGGCATTTACATAACGGCCGATTGAGCTGTCATGTTGGTTTTAAAAAGTGACTTATTTCGGGCAATTTGGCTATCTGAACAGTTCATGTATTATAAAAAGTATTATTTTGATGTTTTTGAGTTCCTCGAGAGATAAATTTACGCTTTTGTGTCAAAACGCAGTGACAGATGTTTCGCTTGTATCCGGCCGCCATGTTGGTGCCCATCTTGATGGGCGCGAAATACAGATCTCTGTAAATCTCTATAGATTTGGGTAAAAACTTTATCCGTATATCTCGCGGACTGACTGACTATTACGGTGCTTTCTCGACATCTACATCCAATTTTCCGGGCCAGATAGACCCTATGCAAAAATGGCTGCCTTTATATTATTCTTTTGTTCGTATTTAAATTAGCCTCACTAGCCTCGTTTTGGAGACAAAAAATTGTAAAGAATTTGTTATCCCGAACGAGGTTAGCCTTTTTGCGTAAGGTCTATACAGTCAAATATTATTGATACAAGTTATAAAAGCATTTTGACATCTAAAAATGTAAAAAAACTATTTGAGTAAAACGCTTCCCCGTCTTTGCTCCCCGCCAGACCCCTCATTGCCCCCCTCCACACCCACCTCATGGGGCTGAGTTATGGGGAGTCTCTGCAAAGTCCCACCCTCACCAGTCCACCAGCACGAGGGAGCTCCAATGCAGTCTCGTTGCAATTTCTTTATATTTGAGGCAAAAAGCCTTATTTGCTCCCTTGTGGGGGGCATTTCTTTTACTCTCACGAGGCGTAGTGCCAAGTTTGTTTCGGTCCGCTGCTGTTGTAAATTTACATTTTTCGTGTCCAATTTCGGCAAGCGTGTTGAGGTCGTGCTATTCTTGATATCTTTTAACTTGAAATTGCTCACGGTTTGAATTTTCTGATAACTATCGATTAGTTTACAATGACGTCAGTTTTAGCGTCTGTCCTGTTATGATCCATGAATGTCGTCATAACATGCAAGTAGCTGGATCCGCAGACTACTTTGACAATGTTATGACGAAATTCATCGTCAATAACAGGACAGACGCATTAAAACTGACATCAATTTGTTTTTTACGATAACAAATTGTCAAATTGTCCGCTCTTATAATTTCATGTGTCTGTCCGCTTATTGACAATAAAAATTAGCCAATGAGCGGCCGAGGATTTCTGCAGTTATCGTAAAAACACGTGTTTTGACGTGTTTTGACGTCGCTTAACACGGCCTTTCTACCAATATCTCGGTCATGTTTCAAGCAACGCTAAATCGCTCTGCTAATTTCATTAATCACTGTTTGGCGCTATTGTGTAACTTTTTTGGTGATTTACGGACATTTTGGAAGAGAGACATTTTTTCTCAAAGGGTAAGTTAAACTGCGGAGGAAACTAAGAAATGTTGAAGATTTGATGGATTTGGAAAATTGAAATTTGAAGTGAACAGTCCCCTACCAACCTGGGGCTCTCTTTTGGTGGGGCCACGTTCAACTGTCTGGTAGTGTTCCTAACCCATTTCACGTGTACCCTCTTCTTACTGCGCCGTTTTCATAACATGCGGACTCTAAACTTCAAAGATCAACGGAAAGTACGTTTCTCGCTGCCGTCATCAAATGTGTCGGCGACTCCTCCCAGCTTCCGACTACTGCCGAGCGCGTGGTAATCAAATCAAATCGTTGATTACGGTTCAGACAACATAGTCGGAAGCTGGAAGCCGTCGCCGAACATTTGATGACGGTAGCGAAAAACGCATTTGTCGGTTGAGCTTTGAATTTTAGAGTCCGCATGTTATTGAAAGGCGCAGTAATGGCTAATTTTACGGCATTATTCGATTACTCATTGATAACCATTGGCATGGTGTGTGGAAAAGCAATATTATGACGCACTTGACGCGCCATATAGTAATCACAGTGGAATCAGATTGTTTGAATCTCCGAGAAAAAAGAACATGGGTTTGAAGAATCTGGTAACTGGAGATATCGGGTGAGGGAGGGGGTGGGTAGAGGGAATTACAGTGTTCGACTGAGGGTTGGAAGACATCTTTTGATTCAAATTTCGAGTGGTTCGATAAATCGAGGGTTCGAGAAAGTGGAATTCCACTGTACCGAAAATTTATGAAATAACTGATGAGATGCTACGCACGTTCTCATTGGTCGATAGGTTTCACGGTTTCGATAAGAGTATGTAAACACAGTTGTGCTTCTGTTTTCTGACAAATATTATTTTTTTAAGAAGTAGAAGAACTTTTCAGTGTGACATAGCCTCATTGATTAAAACACTCGGGGTCGTCGGTGGTATCGGATCTCGCGCACTGCTCGCTTATTCAAGATGGAGTCTTGCTAATGAATAATACACGAAAAGTAGCTAGGCTGATTACACAGTATACATACTGGAAAATATATTCTCCTTACTGTGTAATGAGCCTTGCTAATTTTCGTATATTATCCAAGCTTTTAGCAAGAAAATTAACGAAACCAAAACAACATGACGTTTCGACGACTTCATGTCATCATTGTCAAATGAATAAATTAGAAATAACGGAAAGGCATATTTATAGATATTAAAAGTGAGCAAATAAATTAGCAAGAAAGCCTTTTAATTTCATTGTGTCCCTTCACAGTTTCCGTTTGAAACGCCTTAAATTTCCATTGCAGATGTTTTCTTTCTAGGTTCCAGACCCCCATTGTTACAGTATAAATAAAAAAAGGTTAAGTCTGCATACGAGCCAAGTGGCCCATCAGGCCGGAGCTTATCCCGGTTTCCTTAGCATGAAGCGACTGAGAGTATTTCTACTCCCCCCTGGATGGGATGCTAGTCCATCGCAGGGTTACCCCTAGCATTAAATTCGACGGTACCCATTTATACACCTGGGTGGAGAGAGGCACTGTGAGAGTAAAGTGTCTTACCCAAGAGCACAACACAATGTCCCCGGCCAGGGCTCGAACCCGGACCACTCGCTCCGGAGACGAGCGTACTAACCATGAGGCCACCGCGCCTCCCACAGTATAAGTAGCTTTCCAAAAATTTGTAAGGGTTATACTTTTGAAAATGTATAATGACTAGCATATGAAACGTCAAGGCTATAAAATGCAAGTTTTTAATGTTTATCACCGCTGTTTGTGTTTGATATATCTTCTCAATCGAAACAAGAAATAAGGAGTAAACGGAGGAGGGAAAATCGTCAAAATCTATGCTAATTAAGACCAGGTATCCAAACCTCCTTCACGGTTGTGATTTTCTTTGTTTTAACTTGATGAATTATTAATGTATTTGAGAAGTATTGTCCAAAACGCGAAAACAAAAAAATAACCTGCGTTGCAATTAACCCGCGCGAGAGACATTGCATAATGAAAGCAAAGTGTTAATG
This sequence comes from Platygyra sinensis, assembly GCA_019787425.1. Classification (NCBI taxonomy): domain Eukaryota; kingdom Metazoa; phylum Cnidaria; class Anthozoa; order Scleractinia; family Merulinidae; genus Platygyra; species Platygyra sinensis. The sequence continues at coordinate 38,675 of JAHPZR010056074.1, read as the reverse complement.
ATTATATAACGCATAAGCATTTATTTGTTGCTTATTGCTTCTAACGAATATTTACACAGTTTTTTAATCAACACACAAAGTTCGATTATAGTTTCGTCGTCAATTCATTAACAGTTAATATGGCCATCGGTTCATTAAAGTTCGGTTTTATCATTGGCTCTGACCTGGATCTCTGAGTAATATTTTGAATCGCATTTTGAAGACATTCAGCGAGTGACACGAAAGAATTTTCAGTCACTGAAATTGATCGCGCAGTTTTATCACCGATAAGTTCCGTGGTGTTTTTCGGTAATTCAGTTTTGCGGTGACTTGGGGCATTTGCAATCCTAACTGTTACAATTTCTTGATTTCTTTGTTCTGTAAATATCTCTTCGCTTGCTACCTTCGATGGAGCTGTCATGGGTGTTTCCTTCTCTGCCTTACTCGACCTTCTCCGAGGCGTATCTGAACACAGCATAAAACTGAGAGACTCTGCGCTTAAAACTCGGGGGCGTTGAAGATTTTCAACATCTCGCGACATCACGGGACAGCGATATGGCGTTATACGACGAGCAACGCGAGCTTCTGGTCTGTTTCCACACTTTAACAGCTCCAATGTAGCTATCCTTAGGCGGCGGTTTCTATACCAGTACAACAATGGGTTGAACAGAGAGTTTAACAGAAATATTGTTTCTGCAAATCGTATAGTGGAAACCTGGCGGAAAAAAGGCAAAACTTCCCGAAAGAGATAAACGACTAGCGTCGGAAAACCCGACACTGCAAAAAATACTGTTAGCCAGAAAGTCGTGGAAGCAAACTTTTTTGAAACTTCCTTTTGACCAGAACATTTACTGAGCTGTCTTGTGTCCTGTTCCTTGTTCGCACTGCGAGATAAGCCTTGACATAAAAATACGCCATGAGTGATAAGCAGACAAACCAGAAAATGGTCAAAATGGCGTTTAAGACTAGTAATAGTTCATGAGGAACGCTAGCAGCTTCCATTATAACTAATGAAACGACTATTAGTAATGACGATATCCATGCAACTCCCGTGTAGGTGTTTACACGGTCTTTTGTAACAGTACCCTTGTACTCCATCCATTTCACTATCGCAACATACCTCTCCCAAGCAATCAGGAGCAGATGAAAAAATGACGCCCAGCAACCGATATGCAGTAGAGAGACACTTACGATATCTATCGTACAGATTACATTCACAGTGAAAACTCTCTGGATAATTAACGAGTCTAACGTGATAGCCACAGGCATCGTTACAACGCCCACCAAAAGATCAGTCAAGGCCACCCTAGACAGCAGGATGTTTGAATGTTTTTTCAAGTCACTTCTCGTCCTCGTTGCTATTATCACCAAAAGGTTTAACAGAATGGTAACGGGACAAGCAATGGCCGTGATGGCAACAATTACCTTAAAAGAAGTTGTCTCATTTACGTCCCAGATGTACTCTGGTGAGTCTGGGCAATAAAATACCAACCTCGCTTCGTTGGAGGAATTGGCGAGTGATTCTGTGTTCGTCATTGTCGTTGATCGACACAGCTCGTTAAAATGGATGATTGTATAGACTTAGTTGTTCGACTTTTCGTTTCCCGTTTGTAATCACTGCAGTATTAACTGTCTTCTTATCGAATCTCCGCCAGACCTGACACTTGCTCCACCGAGTAAAAAGTACGGTCACGTCGCAAATGGCTTAAGATGTTTGTTTGTTTCAACTGATCGAGACAGTTGTATTGAGTGACGTCAGAGGTTATAGGCAGGGCGTTTAAAATCTCTTCCGTTGGTACTTTGTTTTGTTTTGTTCAGAATGGATTTGTGTATTGTGTTTAACAGTAATTTTTTCGACTGGCTTACTCTATAAACTTCTGGTCTTTCAGCCACATGTTCGCCAAAAATCGTTATGTTTGGAAAAATTCTAAATAAATGAAGTTGATTATAAAGAAAACAGCGCTAGCGGGTTGTAACGTGAGCAGTTCGTGTCTAGGCTGAGCCCGAGCTCGAGTGTATTATATAATCGACAGGAAATTTTCTCAACAAAGCTCAGTGGTTTTGTATTAAGAAACAATCAAAATTGAGGCAAGTTTCCCCTTCGGAAAAAAGAAAGAGAGGCAGAAAACAAATATACATTTTAATAATAACAACAATCTTTTTTTATAGGAAGCTCCATCACTAAGAGTGATTTTAATATCATGCTCAGCTCTTCATCTCGCTGATGGCGGCTATCAAGGTTCTCTTAATAGCTGTTAATTTATCTTAGTTAAAATTACCAACTCATAACAGTTGATTTCCAAAGTAGCTTCACGTCCTCAAAAGGGACAATAAACAAAGCATGGCCTATTGCTGTGTTGTCTATTTCAATGCGCCCACTTGTCATTTCTGGGTTTTGGAGTTCTGGTAGCTAAAGCCACTGAGATTTTGAAGCGTTCTGTTTTAGGCAAATTCATTTTATATCGTTATTAAAGTCTAAACACTAGCTTTCCTGGCCACACTGGCATCAGATGTTTCCCTAAGCGAGGTTTCGTGAAGCGAATGTTCTGTGATATTATATACAAGACACCTGTGTCCAGTGTTCGATGTGATTGATCGAACCATTTGCACTTCCTGCAATTGTACTACCCCTCCCCTTTTTTTTTTTTATAAGATTTCATTTTTTAAGAATATCGAGGTTGAAAACTTCCAAATTTTAAGAACATTTTAAGAATGACCCGAGGCGAGGTTTTGAAAAGAACAAAATTTTGTGTTGGAAATTTGTAAATATACAATACAATTATACGTTTTAAACTAAACAATATAAAAGTTTATCCTTTCCTATACCGGCAAAATAAAAATCAAACAGCACTAGCCGTGCGTTTGATATTTGACGTATTTCTGCAAGAAGTTATGTGCATCAAATCAGGTTTTATTGCTTGTTGCCTGGATCAAAAATTCAACGTCATCAAAGAAGAGATAGAACAGATAATTTTATGTTTTGTCGGCATAGTCCCCTTTTTATTCCTATAATGTATATAAGAGTATTCATAAGAATATTTTCAGCCTAAAATAGGCCGGAAAATAAGAATATTCAGTTTAGCTGCGGCTGAACTGTTCGCCCAAAAATTGCTTCGTTTGGGACAATCATAAACAAATGTGCTTAATTATAAAGAAAACAGTTGAAAGTAAGTATTTTGTGGGCTAATAAATGCCTGAGATTATTGTAATTGACAGGAAATTTTCTCAAAAAAACTTGGCGGTTTTGTATTAAAAAACAATCGAAGTTGAGGCAAGTCTCCGAATAAAAAAAACACAAAAACACATCTATTTCACTGTATATTTTGTTATGTTAGTTCTTTCTAGACTCTTAATAGCTGTAAACTCGTACATTTATAACTGTCCCAAGTAACTTCACGTCCTAATTAAAATGGGACGATAAAAAAGTAAGCTGTATGCGTCTATTGGGGGTTTTCACATTACGTCACTTAAATTCAAACTAAAAAGCTATTGATCCTCCTACGATTTTACTTTCATGATGTATAAGAGCAGCTGAAAACAATAATATTCATACAAATTTCCGCTCCGAATGAGTTCTTGGTTTTGTGATAGACCACGCTTGAATTTCTAAGCTTTTCCATGTCGTGGCATTTACATAACGGCCGATTGAGCTGTCATGTTGGTTTTAAAAAGTGACTTATTTCGGGCAATTTGGCTATCTGAACAGTTCATGTATTATAAAAAGTATTATTTTGATGTTTTTGAGTTCCTCGAGAGATAAATTTACGCTTTTGTGTCAAAACGCAGTGACAGATGTTTCGCTTGTATCCGGCCGCCATGTTGGTGCCCATCTTGATGGGCGCGAAATACAGATCTCTGTAAATCTCTATAGATTTGGGTAAAAACTTTATCCGTATATCTCGCGGACTGACTGACTATTGACGGTGCTTTCTCGACATCTACATCCAATTTTCCGGGCCAGATAGACCCTATGCAAAAATGGCTGCCTTTATATTATTCTTTTGTTCGTATTTAAATTAGCCTCACTAGCCTCGTTTTGGAGACAAAAATTGTAAGGAATTTGTTATCCCGAACGAGGTTAGCCTTTTTGCGTAAGGTCTATACAGTCAAATATTATTGATACAAGTTATAAAAGCATTTTGACATCTAAGAATGTAAAAAAACTATTTGAGTAAAACGCTTCCCCGTCTTTGCTCCCCGCCAGACCCCTCATTGCCCCCCCCTCCCACACCCACCTCATGGGGCTGAGTTATGGGGAGAGTCTCTGCAAAGTCCCACCCTCACCAGTCCACCAGCACGAGGGAGCTCCAATGCAGTCTCGTTGCAATTTCTTTATATTTGAGGCAAAAAGCCTTATTTGCTCCCTTGTGGGGGCATTTCTTTTACTCTCACGAGGCGTAGTGCCAAGTTTGTTTCGGTCCGCTGCTGTTGTAAATTTACATTTTTCGTGTCCAATTTCGGCAAGCGTGTTGAGGTCGTGCTATTCTTGATATCTTTTAACTTGAAATTGCTCACGGTTTGAATTTTCTGATAACTATCGATTTAAGTTTACAAATTGACGTCAGTTTTTATGCGTCTGTCCTGTTATTGATCATGAATTTCGTCATAACATTGTCAAAGTAGCTGTGGATCCGCAGACTACTTTGACAATGTTATGACGAAATTCATTGTCAATAACAGGACAGACGCATTAAAACTGACATCAATTTGTTTTTTACGATAACAAATTGTCAAATTGTCCGCTCTTATAATGTGTCTGTCCGCTTATTGACAATAAAAATTAGCCAATGAGCGCGCGAGGATTTCTGCAGTTATCGTAAATCCATCCATTTCACTATCGCAACATACCTCTCCCAAGCAATCAGGAGCAGATGAAAAAATGACGCCCAGCAACCGATATGCAGTAGAGAGACACTTACGATATCTATCGTACAGATTACATTCACAGTGAAAACTCTCTGGATAATTAACGAGTCTAACGTGATAGCCACAGGCATCGTTACAACGCCCACCAAAAGATCATTCAAGGCCACCCTAGACAGCAGGAGGTTTGAATGTTTTTTCAAGTCACTTCTCGTCCTCGCTGCTATTATCACCAAAAGGTTTAACAGAATGGTAACGGGACAAGCAATGGCCGTGATGGCAACAATTACCTTAAAACGAGTTGTCTCATTTACGTCCCAGATGTACTCTGGTGAGTCTGGGCAATAAAATACCAACCTCGCGTCGTTGGAGGAATTGGCGAGTGATTCAGTGTTCTTCATTGTCGTTGATCGACACAACTCGTTAAAATGGATGATTGTATAGACTTAGTTGTTCGACTTTTCGTTTCCCGTTTGTAATCACTGCAGTATTAACTGTCTTCTTATCGAATCTCCGCCAGTCCTGACACTTGCTCCACCGAGTAAAAAGTACGGTCACACCGCAAATGGATGTTTGTTTTTCAACTGATCGAGACAGTGGAGTGACGTCAGAGGTTGTAGGCAGGGCGTTTAAAATCTCAGTTTTCCGTTGGTACTTTTTTTTATTTTTTGTTTTGTTCAAAATATATTGTGCCTATTGTGTTAAAGAGTAATTTACTCGACTGGCTTACTCTATTTATTTCTGATTTTTCAGCCACATGTTCGCCAAAATATCGTTATGTTTTGGAAAATTCTAAATAAATGAAGTTGATTATAAAGAATACAGCGCTAGCGGGTTGTAACGTGAGCAGTTCGTATATATGCTGAATGCCCGAGAGTATTTTATAATCGACAGGAAATTATCTCAACAAAGCTCAATGGTTTGTGTCAAGAAACAATCAAAATTGAGGCAAGTGTCCCCTTCGGAAAAACGCAAGAGAGTGAGAAAACAACGACACATTTTAATATCATGTTCAGTTCTTCATCTCGCCGATGACGGCTATCAGTGTTCTCTCAATAGCTGTTAATTTATCTAAGTTGAAATTCCCAACTCATGAATGTTCATGATAAGCAATAAATTTCCAAAGTATCTTCACGTCCTCAAAAGGGAGAATAAACAAAGCATTGCCTATTGCTGTATTAGGGAGTTTTAGCAATGACGACGGCTACGGCGGCGACGAAGCCTTATAAAAAATGTTTTTATATTTTACCTTCGAATGTCGCAGCTTTGTAAATCTCTTCAGCACGCCTATCGGTCTAAAGCCTTACTCAGGCTAAACATGCATCGACAGCGTTCAATTCGAAAAGAAGATACAAAAAATTAGCCATTGCAGTTCGCGCTGTTCAAAATACGTGGAAGTTAATCATTTCACGTTGTCGTTTTGTAGAGGACGGCAAAGAAATGTATCAAGATTCAAAACGCACGTGCACAGCTATTGTTCAGCTCATTAAACCTTTTGTTTGGTGACACTCTCGTCGCCGTCGCCGTCGTGGTTTGCTAAAACTCCCTATTGTCTATTACAATGCGCCGACTTGCAATTTCTGGGTTTTGGAGATCTGGTAGCTATAGCCATATCGTTTACTATCTCCCCTGGCCACGCTGTTATCACATGTTTCCCTAAGCGAGCTTTCGTGAAGCGAATGTACTGTGATATTATACACAACCAAGAGACTATGAGGGTGAGAGAACCCATCCCCACACATGAGCCTCTTCCAATGATAATCTTTTTCAATCTAATTTTAGCGCGTTGGCAAACTGCGATGCTATTTTAGGAAATACATCTGATTGGCCAATTTAAATGACATAATAACATTGAGGTTTAATTTTAACAGCTTATCAAATATGCAAAAACCTTGAGCCGGGATTTTCGAAGCGCATTTCGTAAGGTCAGAGGAAGAATAATTCTAACTTTCTGGCGCTTTGAAAGATCTTTCAAAAGAGATATTTTTCTCGCTTTAGGCCGCTCAGTACTTTTCGAGAAACAACTTGAGAGCGTGTTAAGAATGCAATTCTTGTCAGCAGCGCCTAATGTGAACCAGTCATGCAGAGGGCTAATTTCCGAAGTAAACCCAGGATAAACAGATAGACGATAATTTTCCTGCCAAGTACTTTCAAAAGGTTTTCCAAATAGGTCTCTCTCGATCAAAAGCGATGTGGTTGTTCCAGAGAAGCACTTTTTTTGTCGTGACACCCAAACTCTGGTAAATATTACACAGCAAGTTCGAAATTAAATATGCAAAAATTTGTACCGAGATTTTCGGAGCGAAAATTGTAACAAACGGGAAACAAGTATTTAGCTGCCCTGCGCTTTGAATAACCTTTCGAAAGAGATGCTTTTTTGAATTAATCCGTTCAGTACTTTTCGAGAAACGACTTTCGTGCGTGTTTATTGGAATACAATTCTTGTCAGCAGCCACGGCATGGCGCGTCTTGGGAATAAGTCATGCAGAGAAATGACAAGACTTATTTTCGAAGTAAACTTTATAATAGGTTAAACACATCGAAGATAATTTTCCTGCTTGGCGCTTTGGAAACAGTGCTCTTCAAAGAGACCTCTCTTGATCGAAACATCCGGTAAATATTACACAGCACTTCCGAAATTAGATATACAAACATTCGCGCGGATATTTTTGGAGCGAAAGTTCTAACAAATGCGAAACAAATATTTTAGCTGTCTTGCGCTTTAAAATGCCTTTCGAAAGAGATGCTTTTCGCTTCAATCCGTTCGCGTCTTGGCACTTTATGTTAATCATTTATCATTCATGCAGGGAAATGACACGAATTCTATTTACGGCTTTGGAGAAGCACGTCTAATTTTCCTGTCCAGCTGAAAACAAACATTTTTTTTCTCTGAACCCGCTAAATTTTCAATTTCTTATTCAAATCTTGGCCATTGATTGCGTGATCATGGGACCGAGACTAAAAATAACTTTCACAGCATGACGCGAAGCTTAAAATAGATTGAAAAAGATTGTCATAGGGCACGGGGATGTGTTCTCTCACCTGATAGTCTGTTGATACAATAAGACACAGTTTTCGATGTGATTGGTTGAACCATTTGCACCTCCCACAATTGTACCACACTCTTTTTTTTTATATTAGAATGAGATTTTTTATATTAGAATGAGATTACATTTTCTAAGAATATCGAGGTTGAAAACTGCCAAATTTTTAAGAATATTTTAAGAAGAAACCCGAGGCTAGTTTTTGAAAAGAACATAATTTTGTGTGTTGAAAATTGGTAAATATACAATACAATTATACGTTTTAAACTAAACAATATAAAAATTCATCCTTCCCTAAACGGTGAAACCAGGCAAAATAAAAATCAAACAGCACTAGCCTTGTGTTTGATCCAATAATACTTCTGCAAGAAGTTATCTGCATCATATCAGCCCGTTTTATTGCTTGTTGTCTAGATCAAAAATTACTTTGAATTCAACGCCATCAAAGAAGAACATGATAGAACAGATAATTTTATGTCCTGTCGGCATAGTCCACTTTTTATTCCTATAATCTAAGAATATTCACAAGAATATTTTCAGCCTGAAATCGGCCGGATAATAAGAATATTCAGTTTATCTGCAAATGTACTTCATTATAAAGAAAACAGATGGGTTGAAAGTAAGCATTTTGTGGGCTGAATGAATGTCTGAGAGTATTCAGTAATTGACAGGAAATGTTCTCAATTAATCCGGCGGTTTTGTATTTAGAAAACAATCGGTAAAGTTGAGGTAAGTCTCCCATTCAAGAAAGTAGAAAAAAAACATCTATTTCGCTATATATTTCGTTATGTTAGTTCTTTCTGGACTCTCAATAGCTGTAAACTCGTACATTCATGTCTATGTTAAACAAATAACTGTCTCAAGTAACTTCACGTCCTAAATGGGACAATAAAAAGTAAGCTGTATGTGTCTATTGGGGGTGTTCACATGACGTCGCTAGAATTCAAACTAAAAAACTATTGATCCTCCTACGATTTTACTTTCGTGATGTATAGGAGCAGCTGAAAACTAGTATTCAGAAACATTTTCGCTCAGAATGGGTTCTAAGCTTTTGCGTGACGTGGAATTTACACTGACGGCCGAAAGAGCTGTTATGTTGGTTAAAAAAGTGACTTATTTTGGGGAATTTGGCTATCTAAACAGTTCGTGTATTAGAAAAAGTATTAATTTAATGTTTTTGAGTTCCTCGAGAGAGAAATTTACCCTTTTGTATCAAAACTCAGTGACAGATGTTTCGGTTGATTTCCGGCCGCATGTTGGCGCCTAACTGGATGAGCACCTGCATGGCGTCTCCATACAAATCTCTATAAAATTGGGTAAAAAATCAGTTTATCCGTATATCTCGCTCAAGAAAAATAGTTGTCACCTGAATCTTGGCGTGAGTCTTTGTATATTTACTCTTTTTCCAGATTCTGGACTTAATCTATTGAGGGATTTTGATTTTGATTTTGATATGGCCTGACACTGAAAACCAGCAATTCAAGTGCGCGCACCTGCCGTTTCTAAGTTCTGGAGTGTTTTGGTGAAGTGTCTGGTAGCTATAGCCACTGGCTCGTGTTTGTAGCCGATATAACACGCGCTCTTACTGACTAATGCTACGGCATTATTTGATTACTCATTGATCATCATTGGGCATGGTGTGAAGAAAAGCCGCACATGACGCGCCATATAGTAACTACAGTGGAATCAGGTTGTTCGAATGTCCGAGAAAAAAGAACATTGGTTTGAAAAATCTGGTAGCTAGAGATATCGGGTAAGGGGGGGAGGGAGGAAGGGGGGTGGGTGGTGATGGTAGAGGGAATTACAGTGTCCGACTGAGACTTGGAAGACAAATTTTTGATTCAAAATTTCGAGTGGTTCGAAAAATCGAGGCTTCGAGAACTTAGGATTCCACTGTACCGAAAATTTATAAAATAACTGAGATGCTACGCACGTTCTCATTGGTCGATAGGTTTCACGGTTTCGATGAGATTACGTAAACACGGTTGTGTTGCTGTTTTTTGGACGAATATTTCTTTAAGGAAATAGAGGAATTTTTCTGTATTTACAAAATTGTTTTAGCTTTTTGGCAAGAACTTTCAAAATTCCAAAGATCCTATCGATGCAAAAGAAATTCAACATGAGGGTTAACAGAAGCATTTTGAAAGTACCGTATTTCCTCGAATAATAGCCGTCCCTCGATTAATCGCCCCCCTTTGACCGAAATATTTAAAATAATTGCCTTCCTCGAATAATCGCCCCCTCGTCGTTTTTTCTTTCCCTTATCCTCTCTCTCTCAAGTTAAAAATTGATATCTTGGGTAACAAACAAGCTTTCATTTAATTGTACACAATTGAATGGTTGCAAAAGCACGGTGTTTTTGACAGTTTTTTCTATGGTAATGTTCATGTATTTCACTTTTTTTATTGCTTTGGTATAATAAAACAAAATATTTAGGGAACGACCTCCTGTGAGAAATATTTGAAATAATCGCCTCTCTCGAATAATCGCCTCTCTCGAATAATCGCCCCCTATTGGTGCGATGCTACGCACCAACAAATGAAGCCGAAGAAGCAACTAAGGAGGAGTTTTACAACGCATTGCAGAGTCTCATTGCAAGACAGAGAGGAAAGGAAGTTACCATTCTTATGGGAGATCTCAACGCCAAGATAGGAGGCGACAACAGAGGGTATGAGCTTGTAATGGGAAAACACGGGCTAGGAGAGATGAACGAAAATGGCGAGCTATTCGCAGACCTTTGTGCCAACAATGACCTGGTGATTGGTGGGAGTATCTTCCCTCACAAAAGGATCCACAAAGCTACGTGGCGCTCCCCGGATAACATCACCGAGAACCAGATAGACCATTTTTGTATTGCCCGACAGTTTAGAAGATCTTTACATGATGTCAGGGCTATGCGGGGAGCAGACGCCGGTAGCGACCATCATCTACTAGTAGCCACCCTAAAACTAAAGCTAAAGTGGTGTCAGGCTCAACAGCAAACTAGAGCCAAATATAACGTGACACACCTGAAGGATCCTTTTGTTGTAGAGGCTTTCCAAATCAACCTTAGGAATCGGTTCCAAGCACTGGAAGATATTGACGATGAAGACGGTACAATTGACACGCTCTGGGAACATCTAAAGAGCTCATGGATTAATACCTGTGATGACACTTAAGGAAGACAGCAGTCCAAAAACAAGGAATGGATCTCAATGGATACACTAAAGAAAGTGAGAGAAAGGAAGTGCAAGAAAGAGCGGGTTAACAACAGTCGAACGCGGGCAGAAAAGGCACAGGCGCAAAAGGATTACGATGTTGCGCATAAAGAAGCTAGAAAGAGTGCTCGAAAGGACAAGAGATGTTATATAGAGAACTTAGCAAAGGAGGCAGAGGATGTCGCAGTAAAAGGGAACATGAAAGACCTGTATTATACAACCAGAAAACTAGCCGGGAAATTTGGTCATGTTAATCATACCATCAAGGACAAGCAAGGAAATATTCTGACCACCACTGAGGAACAGCTGCATAGATGGGTCGAACATTTTGGAGAGGCCCTGAACAGGCCACCCCCAGTTGGAGGAACCGATATCCCAGAAGCTGATCATCTAATCCCAGTTAACTGCGCCATACCTTCAAGAAGAGAGATTAGTAGTGCTATTAGGAAGATGAAGGACGGAAAGGCAGCAGGTACCGACAACATTCCTGCGGAGGTATTCAAAGCAGATATCAACACCACCACAGAGGTCTTTTATGAACTATTCAAGAGCATCTGGGAGGACGAGAAATCACCCACTGAGTGGAAAGAGGGTCTTATAGTTAAACTTCCTAAGAAGGGGAACCTCAGGGATTGTGATAATTATCGAGGTATTACTTTGTTATGTATAGCAAGTAAAGTCTTCAACCGAATTATGTTAGAGCGGTTAAGATCTGCAGTGGATGGAAGTTTGAGGGACAATCAAGCTGGTTTCAGGCAAGCTAGGCCATGCGCAGACCAGATTGCCACACTACGTATCATCGTAGAGCAGTCCATTGAATGGAACTCGTCCTTGTACATCAATTTCGTGGATTACCAAAAGGCCTTTGATAGTCTGGATCGCCCCTTTCTTTGGAAATTACTAGCTCATTATGGAATTCCGCAGAAGTTTATTAACATCATAAAAAACTCTTACGAAGGCACCACATGTAAAGTTATTCATGAAGGACATTTGTCGGAGAGCTTCGAAGTTAAAACTGAGTAAGGCAAGGCTGCCTTCTCTCACAGTTCTTATTCCTCCTGGCAATTGATTGGATAATGAAGTCGTCGATGACGGGCCACAGGAACGGAATACAATAGACTCTCACCCAGCAGCTTGATGACCTCGATTATGCGGGTGATATTGCTTTACTATCTCACTCAGGGGCCCAAATGCAGAACAAAACCACCACTGGAAGAAAGGTCAAGAAGAGCTGGCCTTGTTATCAACTCCGCAAAGACCAAAGTCTTGAAGATCAATTCAGGCTCAAACAGGAAGATCAGAGTGAATGATGTCGATATTGAGGAGGTGGAGTCCTTCACATATCTTGGGAGCGTAGTAGACACAAGTGGAGGAACTGACGCGGATGTTGCAAATAGGATTAATAAGGCAAGAGGAGCCTTCCACTCTCTTAAGCAGATATGGAGCTCTGGCAGCATATCTACATCAACTAAGCTGAAAATATTCAACTCTAATGTAAAATCTGTGCTGTTGTACGGGGCAGAGACGTGGAGGATGACAGTCAAAACGATAAGAAAGTTACAATCATTTGTCAATCATTGCTTGCGTCGAATCCTGAAGATACGGTGGACAGACAAGATTACAAATGAAGAGCTCTGGGAGCGGACAGGTCAAATTCCAATGGTCAAGCAAGTAAGGAAGAGAAAATGGGCGTGGGTAGGCCACACGCTGAGAAGACCCTCAAACAGCATTACGAGGCAAGCGTTGCACTGGAACCCACAGGGAAAACGAAAGAGGGGTCGCCCCAAGAATAGCTGGAGGAGGGATACGGAGAAAGAGATGAAGGTCCTTGGGAAGAATTGGAAGGAGCTGAAACAGCTGGCAGAAAAGAGGCGTCTCTGGAGGCTTTTTGTTGATGGCCCATGCTCCAACCTGGAGCCAAGGGCTTAACTAACTAACTTTGGTGCGAAAATAGAAATAATCGCCCCCGGCTATTATCCGAGGAAATACGGTACGTAACCGTACTTGACACCTATTGTCAGTTCCTTCGTTTTGAAGACTTTAAATGCAAATTTGAACTTCGCTATGCTTTTCTCGATTACGCTGGTGTTCTTGCTGCAATTCCTAAACTTTGGGAGAGCAAAATCCTAGGTAATAGCCCGATGGGTGGTGAACCCTTTAAGTCTTATGCCGATAGTGACACCTTTTCCTCCACTTAAAAAGCTTGTTTGATACTCGCAGAACAGTCTTTTTCTCCTCGCATTGTTGAAATTATTCTACGTACACAAGTGCCAAAAAAGTCAAGGACGTCTAAGAACTTCCTTTTAAAGTCACCGTCGAAAACAAGTTAAGAAGCTTTCAGTTAAAAATCATGCATAACATCATACCAACCAATCTGTCTCTTTGTAAAAGTGAACATGAAAGAAACACCGCAATGCGAGCACTGCCTCTTCCAAAAGAATCTCTTGTTCATATGTTTCTTGAGTGCTCTGTAGTGGAAACCTTTGGGAAAGACGTTATAACGTGGTGGAATATCAAGCGTTCAGCTAATATTAAACCTGAATCTAAGATATCTTAGCGCTGAATATCATATATCCCTCACATGAAATCAGTCAGAGTCTCCGAGCTTAAAAGTCTTTCTTGCCTTACTGGAAAAAAACCTAAACTGCAGAAAATAAGAAGCTAAGTGGACCACTCTCTGCATTTGCGATTCGTGATGTATGTTTCCTTTTCTATCTTCTTTGTTTATAGCCAACCATATTTTCCATGTTCAAAAGTGAAAGTTAAGGTGTTATATTTTTTCAGCCACATGTTGGCCAAAAATCGTTATGTTTGGGAAAATTCTAAATAAATGTAGTTGATTATAAAGAAAACAGCGCTAGCGGGTTGTAACGTGAGCAGTTCGTATATAGGCTGAATGCCCGAGGGTATTTTATAATCGACAAGAAATTTTCTCAACAAAGCTCAGTGGTTTTGTATTAAGAAACTATGAAAATTGAGGCATTAGTTTCTCCTTCGGAAAAAAGAAAGAGAGGCAGAAAACAAATACATATTTTAATAATAATAACAATCTCTTTTTAGGTTGCTCCATCACTAAGAGTGATTTTAGTATCATGCTCAGTTCTTCATCTCGCTGATGGCGGCTATCAATGTTCTCTCAATAGCTGTTAATTTATCTTAGTTAAAATTACCAACTCATACATGAACGTTCATAAGAAACAGTTGATTTCCAAAGTAGCTTCACGTCCTCAAAAGGGACAATAAACAAAGCATTGCCTATTGCTGTGTTGTCTATTTCAATGCGCCCACTTGCCATTTTTGGGTTTTGGAGTTCTGGTAGCTAAAGCCACTGAGATTTTGAAGCGTTCAGTTTTTACGCGAATTCATTTTATATCGTTATTTAAGTCTAAATTCTAGCTTCCCTGGCAACGCTGATATAACATGTTTCCCTAAGCGAGCTTTCGTGAAGCGATTGTACTGTGATATTATATACCAGACACCTGTGTCCAGTGTTCGATGTGATTGGTTGAACCATTTGCACTACCTGCAACTGTACTATCCCCCTTGTTTTTTAATAAGATTTCATTTTCTGAGAATATCGAGGTTGAAAACTTCCAAATTTTAAGAATATTTTAAGAATGAACCCGAGGCGAGGTTTTGAGAAGAACATAATTTTGTGTGGGAAATTTGTAAATATACAATACAATTATACGCTTTAAACTAAACAATATAAAAGTTCATCCTTTCTAAACCGGGCAAAATAAAAATCAAACAGCACTAGCCGTGTGTTTGATCCAATAATATTTGACATATTTCTGAAAGAAGTTATGTGCATCAAATCAGGTTTTATTGCTTGTTGCCTGGATCAAAAATTACTTTGAATTCAACGTCATCAAAGGAGAGCATGATAGAACAGATAATTTTATGTTTTGTCGGCATAGTCCCCTTTTTTATTTCTATAATGTAAGAGTATTCACAAGAATATTTCAGCCTAAAATAGGCCGGAAATAAGGATTTTCAGTTTAGCTGCAGCTGAACTGTTCGCCAAAAATTGCTCCGTTTGGGACAATTATAAATAAATGTACTCAATTATAAAGAAAACAGTTGAAAGTAAGTATTTTGTGGGCTAAATAATGAATGCCTGAGAGTATTGTAATTGACAGGAAATTTTCTCAACAAAACTCGGCGGTTTTGTATGGCTGATCTCCAGTGTAATAGCCACAGCTGACGTCACATTTCGCTTATTCGACTTCATTACATAAAATCTTCTCCTGGTTCCTTTTTTTTCTATAGTTCTCTGGTTCTTCTGGTTCTCGTGGTTCTCTGGTTCTTGTGGTTTTCGTGGTTCTCTGTCGGTTCTTGTGGTTCTCTGATCATTGTAGTTCTATGGTTCTTGTGGTTCTTGTGGTTCTCCTGGTTCTTGTGGTTCTTGTGGGTTCTTGTGGTTCTCGTGGTTCTCGTGGTTCTCGTGGTTCTCGTGGTTCTTGTGGTTCTTGTGGTTCTTATGGTTCTTGTGGTTCTCTAGTTCTTCGGTTTCTTTAGTTCCTTGGTTCTTGTGGTTCTCGTGGTTCTCGTGGTTTTCCGGTTCTTGTGGTTGGTTACCCTGTTGCACTAGTTGCCAGATCTTCAACGATTGGTACGGCATGTGACCTTTCCCGCTCAATTTCAAGATGGCGGGCGAGAAATTCGTTCCGTTCAGGTTCTTGATAAAAGGCTTTCCAGTATTTCGTTCCCATTCTAAGAGGTCGCGGTTCCACAAGGAAAAAGGAAGCTTGTTCTTTATTGCCGTGGCGCAATCAGGGTCCGGAAAATCACCCGCCAGCCATGACGTGTGTATTGACCCCATTGTGGAACACTTGGAAGCTAAACTTGGAAGAGCATCGCCCTGGACGAAACCTCAGCGAACGGTTTATTCAACCACATCGTGTCTGGTGACTCAGTTCCAATATTGTGTATTGACGAGGCACATTCGTTTTTGACCAAAATCTCCGGTGCATCTAAGTCAAACCAAGTGTATCTCATCCTATAAAAAGGGAAGCAAGGGCAAACGCATAGGTGTTTCCTCTGCAAGGGCCTCACTTAACAGGAGAACCAGAAGAACCACAAGAACCAC